>SDVV010023576.1:0-12735 GCA_016164225.1 Gammarus roeselii | reverse complement strand
TAATTCCTTCATAAATAACATATATCCTAATTCCTTCACTAAAACCTTCATAAAAGCATACATCCAGTCCTAATATATAACTACAGTGTCAGAGAAGTACAGCGTCTGAGTCACTAACAAAGAACATACATCCTAAGCAATACATTCGATAAAAGGTTCAATATCTAGTCATCCTACATCTAATTCCTTCACAAATAACATATATCCTAATTCCTTCACTAAAAAAAAACATACATCCTAATTCTTTCACAAATAACATACATAGAGTCACAGATTATCCAGGGCGGTTTCCGTACCCCTGTTCTTGCACCGCAAGTCTCGCACCGCAAGTCTCGCACCGCAGGTTTTACGCCGTCGGTTTTGCGCCGCAGGTTTTGCGCCGTCGGTTTTGCGCCGCAGGTTTTGCGCCACTACTAACTACTAGTGGTGGTGCCCAGGTGTCACATGGTTCACCGTTCAAAGAGGAGGTACCGGCACCGCACAGCCCTCCAATCATACTATCATAGATCAGGCAACACTTACATATGCTGATCAGCCCCTGCGGTGCCGGAGCGCTTTCGGCGGTCGAGCACGTCATTGCGTCGTGCCTCTCCAGTGAACCCAGCAGGCTCATCCACATCACGTCGGTGCATGATCCGTAGGAATGAAACAGCATCATTTTTTTAAGGAGTGTAGGCCTGGCATAGGAGCCTGTACTGGTAGTGTGTGTATCTGGGTCTGTACTGTTCGGTAGGTATCTGGTCCTACACTGCTTGCGCGCCAGCCGTGGCTCCTCCACCTGCAGGAAGAGCTAGGCCTAGCTCACATGAACAAATCAAATCTGGCACACTACATGCGGAGAAGCTCGATATTGTCGCTTCCTATCACATTACTCCTAAACTTCACTCTAAGGGAATCCAGTCAGGCAAACGCCTCTTCCCTAATTTATGTGAAGCTCGTGGACTGAAAGTACAGCACCATCACCACGGGGGACACTTACATTATGTTTATTCACATTTAAATACGCAGCTTTTGCTTTTTGCGCTCTCAACTAAACTCAGACAACTAGGGAAAAGCCAAAAAGCCAATTGACTCAATTGGAGTGATAGGACAATCCGTCCGTTCACTCCAATTAAACCCACGTCCCTGCGCGAAGTACTCGCATTGTTATAGCAGTTTGCTGCATCCATACCCTTTGAACAACTAGTACGTGGTTCCACAATCCTGTCTTAACCCAGCTTTACATAAAAAAAAAATGATCGTCAACCCAACTCTACCACTTATTTTAGCAACTGATTATTTCATATCTCGTCTATATCAACTCTATCATACACTCTCTACAAATCTATTTACGCCAATGCACATATTTTTTTTTAAACGCCAGTACTCATGCTGCTATACGCCAGTACAAAATCCATTGACTATTAGCTAGATTGCCAACCGCACAGTCCGTAATTAAAATTCGCATCAATTGTTGTCTCTCTATCTATAAGCAACAACATTGGGTGGCTAAACATATATTTCGGTAGAAATAAAAGTGAATGGCAACTACAGTCAAGGAACTTTAAAATTTAGTCAGTCACCCTTTAAATGATGACACTAAAATCTAGTCAGTCACCCTATAAAATATAAAAATAAATTCTAGTCTGTACCCCTATAAAAACTGACAAAAAACTCTGGCTGGCTAGTGCAGTTGCTGCTTGATGACATGGAGCAGTGGCGTGGAGCAGTGACGTGGAGCAGTGACGTGGAGCAGTGTGCTGCTTGATGACGTGGAGCAGTGTGGTTACACACCGTACCTATCATATTCCTTACGAATTTACACAATCATACAGCATAATATAACCCTGAAACACCAACAGAAAACACGAATTGCGGTAATTAATTGGTCCCATCATTCAGATATAATGCAGAAAATCAATACCCAGAAACACAAGCTTTATTAAATTAACCAACCTCAATGCTTTCCAATCCCGGCGTATTCTATGTCATCATCACATCCGAATTATTATACTGTTTCCTAGTGCACACATCCTTTTCCTAGTGCACACGTGCACATATCAAAGGTGACCTTCCGACAGTCAGATTTCATCCCAAGAGTCTCTGGACTGAACGCCCGTCCAAGGGAGATGATCAAGTACCCTGGAAAGAGTGACTTTCACAGCCAGAATGGTTCTTTCTACGACTACCTATGGATAGGCATCTCTCCCAGCATTGACCTAGAACTGAATCGACTCAGATCCAGCAAGGTGTTACGAGGAAGTTCCCTACCCTATCACGCCACCTTCCTACAGGGTGCTGACGGCGATCCAGGTCATCCCGTTACACAATACCAGAGAGAGAGGCCCTGGTTAGCTCTGCGGCACCCACTCGTTCCAATCAATCTGAGAAGTCTTCTTTCTAGAATAAATCTTCTAGCAGCCTGGTCCACGTACGCTCATCTTGACCCATCTATTATAACCTAGCCTGGCACAGTCTTCGATTTCAAAACACAGTTACGAAGCCTCTTACTTTACTACAAAGCAATTTTGTTCGTTTCATACCTAATTTCACAGCCGCCTTTCTTCCATCATCTCGGTAGGACGTCGAACTGACATAGAGTCTCAGCTTCCTTTCACAATAGACTTCCATGTGTAACCGAAGATAGTAAGTTTGATGTTATGTGAACTCAAGTGAGATATCCAGTCCAGCTTCATAAATGGTCCAAGGCAAGACCATGCACGCCATGGGACAAACGAGGCTACTGGCAACTAGCTGGAAAAGGAGAGTCGCACCGTCGGTTTTTCAACTGTCGAAAGTACAATACAACTACCTCGCTGTGAATGAGACAGAAAAAATCTGCATTACCAATTTTTTAAATAAAATTGGCTCACCAGAATCACATTGAGCTTTCCCTTTCATTTATGTCTCACTCAACGTTAGCGCATCCGTGTTCGTCATTACTGAACACAATGCAAATCAGAGGTTTCTCAATCAAATCAGAACCGATGCAAATTGTGCAATCAATGACCCACACAATAAGGGTCAAAGAGGCGTCAGCTATCTTTATATTTCTGTCATGCCGCTTCGTTTATGACGCCTCTAATGAACACTTAAGAGATACCGCGTAATTTTTTCCAGCCAACTAGGAAACGTGTTCTCAACGACCCCTCTTCATAATTGGCCAGCGTTCATGAGGATAAATCATTGAATGGCAGCTCATGCATGTGCTTATATTAGCATCTTTGGAAAACTGAGAAGGATGACGGAAAAAAAATCATGCGCCAAAATTTCGATGGATCCTAAACCGCTCACTGTCAAAGCAACATCGCAAAAATGGAAACTGACCACCAAACATTCTAAAAGTAAGCGTCATGATTCCGAATTGCCAGCACGCTAATTTAGAATTGGGTTACTGGACCGATTCTATGCTAGAAAAACTAAGAACTGTGAGTCGGCGAACATCAGTGCAGGCGATACGATCAATGCCTTGGACTGCATGCATTATATTGCATTACCCAAAGAGTAAATAAATGATAGCAATTCCAGCTAAGCCTCTTCGCATGTGTACTCCGATGCCGTCTCTCGACGGCACGGCTTTCCAATTATTCAGCTTAAGGAGGAATGATCTGCAGATCACACAATTGGATTCTTTCCATTCGAGAACATGTCACAAAGAGAGGTTACCAGCAATGAGACTCTCCTGTCTCGTTGCTCGGTTGATTGGTAAGGCTGACCATTTCTAATGTTTTCAGAGCGACAACATTTTCATTTAGACTCATTGGTACTTACACCACTTTTAGAAGTGATTTTTTGTTTTGGGGAGGGAGGGGGGAGTTATTTGCATCAATATGTTGTCGCACAGATTTATCTAAAACATCAGATGAAGTGTTCGATAATTTCAATCAAACGAAACTCAGTATTTTTCTTGCTTCAATTTGAACAATGCGGCATGGATGACCGGTCGCTCTTCGTGTGCATAGAACTTAAGCAGATTATTAAAGTAGCCTGTACATCAACGCAGTTTTATAAAAAAAGTACACTCAAAACTCTCACCTCTTCAATTTTTTGCTTAGAACTATTTAGCTCCAAGAGCATCTCCATATGAACTTGCTTGACCCTTCAAGTGAGCTGCAAGCAGTTGGAAGCAAGTCGTGTAATGCCCGTTACATGCATCGGTTCGAATACACCTCTGTTCTGGAGCAGGGCTGGCCCCTTGACGTTTGCCTTCGTTCCGACGCTCTAATAATAACTGTATTGCGCCGCACAAGATTACGAGCCACAATTAACAACACTCGAAGGAGTTTCAAGCGCCCTGCCATCACTTGCTTGGATTATCTTGCTTCTAGTTGATTGTGCCTGGCCCCGTCGTACTGCGCCATCGTACGCACAAAGTTGTACCACCGACAAATGATATAGATATTATTTAGTAAGATAACGGAATACGGCATGACATTTAATTCACGCAATGAATATCTATGTTATCACGGATATGAAAACATTGCTACCTGCAGTACAATAATTTGATCACTATTTGAAGCATTTCTTTCAGATGAAGATATTGATGCCTTGTGTTCGCATAATATAGCCGCATCCTTAAATACCAGCTAAGTTTCGTTGCCAAAACACCTTTACCAGTGGCATAACATTTTCGGTGCATGGTAACGCAGAACCATTACTTACAAGAGGTAAATCATAGATACTCAATGCAATTGCCGCCCCGTACAAGCTGGATCAAACTCAAGTGGGTACAGTGTATATTCGGGCAGTTTATTATAAGTTGTATATAACGGTGCACGAACGGCATTCTAGAGTCACTTCTGGGCGGGGCGGGGGGTAGGGCGCGATGCATGCAACCTTTGACTCAAGCGGCCGTACGGGGGTTCGCGCAGAAACGGGGAGCGGGGGCGTAGGGTAGGACGGGGGTCAGTGAGCGGAAAGCTTATACATGTTAATAAGATATATATTTACATAAGGATATTAGCAATTTCAATGCTTGGGGGATATTGCAACTTCGTTGCATTTATGCATTTTCAATGCTGTGTCCTCTGAATCTTTTTTGGGGATATTAACAAACGTACATTTATAAGAGGTTTATTGATACTAATTTATAAGTAGTATTATATATAAAAAAAAAACACTTTCCGGACACCTTCATGATGAATTGTCAACCTCGATATCATTTTCTACGTTGTTCGCTGTTGGTCAATTTTACATGTGGAATGTATTCAATTAGTTTATTGTTATTTTTAACCGAATATTTAATCAGTACCCTTGCGCTATGCTTTACTTACTCCTGCAGTAGCTCCTTCATTCATTTTTTCAATGCTGTGAGATATCCGACGAAGGAAAATAAATACAAAATTTATGAATGACTGAATCATTCCTAGAGATGAACCACTTAAGAGTATAATTGACTCATTCGGCACTTGTTTGGTGGATTCGCAGCGGTTGGGGTTGGGATATTGTGCCTGTTTTGTTCAGTTATCACTAAATATTATTTTATAGGATCAGTGTGGTTGGCATGTTTTATGTCTCATTTTGCACCCTTTGTGTGCGATCGACTCTGTATGGTACCAGCCTGATATTGAATTTTAGGCAATGTTTTGTGTTTTCCATCTATCTATTTCATATGTATATATTATCTATATGGATAGTATGGTTTATTACTCTGATTATTGGCGAGTTGAGGTATGTATTGTGGGTTGATGCAGCAGCTACGGTCGATAATCTTTCTACCCCATATTGCATTATCCAGTTGGGAAACAGTTATATCAGTGTTCCATTGACGCGGTTTTCCAATAGCGAAAAATTCCTGAACGATATGGATTTACTGTAAGTTAAAATATTATGTTGTGTATACTTAGTAATGATCGATTGATTTATGTTGAATTTGTATTGTTTCGGAATTTTGATCAGTTATCTCCTACAGTCATAGGCATTTTAGAATATTTTAGGTTAGCATCTTCCACATTATTTCAGGTATAATGGTTCGGTTGTTGCATCATTGTGGTAGTTTTATATGTATTTATGACATTCTGTTACGATTTAGCCGTGGTTACTTTAGTTAAAGAGATTTTAATTTAACCCTGCTTTGGACTCAGTTGAGGCTAATTTCATCAGATTTTGTATGTACTGTAGCGTATTCGTGTTGAAGTATTCCACATCATTCACTATAGGTTTCAGTTATGTCGCCTGCATGTCTTGGTATCTTATTCACATTACTTGTTTGTTTGGTTACATGCTAGTTCATTTCTCGTTCATCACGTTTTTAATGTATGTTTTGGGTATGGTAGATAATTATTTTCTTGCTTTGTTATAACTCGAGAGTTTAGTATGTGTCTTTGAGTTTTTGGTACGTTCTCTGTACAATTCCCATCTTCAATGCAATTTTTTGGTTATTTATACAATTTAGGATACATTACAAAATAGAACATTATTTCAGGTATAATTTAGTTACATATTGTTAATTTTTAGTGTTTTATATATCTTCTTTTACATCCTGATACAATATTTGACGTGGTTATTATAGATATAGAAGATCCCATTTGTTACAATCTTGATCTTGCTGTTAGGGTATTGTATGTTTATTGTAAGACCATTCTTTAATATTTAGGAAGAGTTAGAGAGTCCCCTAGGCAAGAACCTCGTTCCGTTAATGCCTGTTTGTGTAAATAGACCGATTTACTAGGATGGATACCCATTGTAGTACAATTTCATTGTCGGATACAGCAGAGTAGAGAATCTTATTTAGCTATTTATATATGTATTGTTGATGTTGTGTTTTTTTTTCCACGAAAATCGTAGGAATGTATGTTTGAGAGGTGTATGTTTGTACTGCATCTCTGTGGAATTTTCGTAAATGAACCCTAGCAAGTGTATAGTGAAACGTTTAGATGATAACTTACAGGATGGAGGGGGGTCCTAGTGTAGAGGTTATTTACGCTCTTTGGTTGTCATTTTGGAGTTCATCTAAGTTCAACGTGAATTAAATCTGGCCTTATCGATCTCGATCTCATGTTCAATGGGCTTGTTAGTGTGGTTACGCAACAAGCTGCTATTCGTTGTAGGGATTTACTTAAGTCATCAGTGAACAGAAGTCTAGCTTTGTATGGCCACACACTCCCTGAGACTCATGTCAGGCCCATTCTCGACATCTGTACCTGTGTATAGATTTTTCTTGGTTATGTCCAGGATGTGACTTTGCTTGATGTTGTTCAAAGATGATGGACTAAACAGATGTATGGAATGTCTGTGGTATCGTATCATCACTGGATGTTTCCTTTGAAATTTGTTACATATTAGTGGTAGATTGCTGATAAGTAACCTAGGAAAGCATTGTAGAGTTTATTGTTATGACACAGTGGGCTTGAATTTTTTGTTCTGCTAGAGGCATAGCATCAGGTAGGTCTAGGAATATGTTGTAGATTTAAATGGTATCGTTGTAAAAAATAACATTATTCCCGTGAAGTCAGTGTTAAATGACATATTTTCGATATGGCTGTTAGGTTAGTATATGTTCTTAGTCATGAACCAGACCACCTTAGGAGTTAAAGTGCAGGATTATTTATATTTTTATAAGATCGGTAGTGTTCATCGACATTGTGTATTGATTGACCATACACCTTTCCATAATTGAGTAGGATTTATCATCTGGGTGCGGTAGGATACACCGTATATCGTACTTAATCGTTGTTGCTTAGGGTAGAGTAGAGAATCTTATTTTTGATTGGTTATCATACGAATATATCTGTAATCGATATAAATTTGCCCAATTTTATGGAATGTTGGGTTTAAAATACGCTTAATTGAATGTAATGCTTCAAAAATTTGGTGTGTTTCCCCTCTCGACTTTGGATGTGGGTCTGGTTCCATGTTGTCTTGGAGAACTAATCTACAGGATTTGTGTTGAGTGCTAGTGTTGAAATTCATCAATAATTGAATATACATCTCAATTATGTTATCCAATCGCAGGTCTTCACTTGATGCTTATTCCTGCATGTCGTTCGTTTATAAATGTTTGTAAGATGTTTGCAGTATAGACACTCAAAAGTTATTGAGTAATTCAGTCTTCGTTATGAGATTGCGTTCTAATTCAGATTATCTGTCTTATATGAGCATCCACCAAATCCACTGTAGCTTTCTTCACTTTAGGTCTGTATTGTAGAGGGGCACTAAACCTAACCCATCCTAACCTAATATTACCAAGGATTGTATATATTTTTTCCCCGTTTTTCTACTTATGGTAGGTATTTCTTCATTGATTTAAGCTTTATTCATATCAAATCTATCCACTTTACTCCGTTGTTTACCAATCTTAAGCAGATGGTGTGTCTACATATATATATTTTTTCACTTTGCCTTTTACAAGTCCAGTATTATCGACCAGTTTCGAGTAATGTTAGGTCATCGTTAGTTAGTAGACTGTAGAATTCAAAAAATTTATGTAAGCTTACCCCATACGTCAGTGAGTGTTACGAGTGTTAAAGCGTTAGCAAGATTTATGTATGATTTTACTGTTGGAATAAGAATTTTTGCAGTGTTGGATGTGCTGCTCCTACCATTTTCGTCTATTATAACGAATATTGAATAAATCCACTCCAACATATTTACTACAGATCTGCGTTGTAAGGTCCGCAATCCACAAGACCTAGGATATAAACCATGTCTGAGGTACATAATTAACGATTTATATATCAATGTACGACAACAAAGATCAATGTCAATGAATGCCAAAAGGGTTGTCATACACTGCCAATACATTAATACTTAGGCAATCTAACCTAACAGTCATCCTAACCATTAGTTATGTATTTTTATTCAAGTTAGATGCTTATGTACGATTTTGAGATGTATGAAACTCTCCATTGGGCTGTATATTTACCATATCAAAACCAGTTTAAATACATTTCTCCAATTTTAACCCAGCAAATACCCTCTTGCAGATGTTTCGAGTCCAAAATTTCATCGATATCTCTGTTATATGTTTGGATGAGAGTCAACAGAAAGGTTCCACAAGAACAAATTCCCTTCATTTGTTACAGTTCTATTAATGTGGATCATTTGTACGCGATATTAGGTTCAAAGATCTAGTCATTCTAACTAACTTAACCTTGAATTATGTGTCATCGTTCGAGATTTTTTACTTCATACATATGATTTTTTCAGTGTTTTAGGATTAATGCATAACAAATAGCTCCACATGTCTCTACATTTTGATCAATCTTATGCAGTTTGATACACACATCCAATTCTGATCTAGTAAATCATCAATAACCTAACCTAACCTTATGTACGGTTTTCAGTCATTGATGAATACATTGCATAACAATTATCTAGGCATGTCTCTACATTTTGATCAATCCTTTGCGGTTTGAAAGTCACATCCGATTCTGATCTGGTAAATCATAAAAAACGTAACTTATCTTGACCTTATGTATGATACATATCCTAACCTTATGTACGGTTTTCAGTCATTGATTTATGCAATGAATAACAAATATTTAAACTTGTCTTTACATTTTGATCAATCCCTCGCAGTTTGATTTCCACTTTCAATTTCGATCCAGCAAATTTCATCTGTTTTCATGTATATTTTCATCATTGTTTGAATGTTATATATTTTTTTCATACGATTCTTGATTTTTTGATTTGGTACACATCTAAATCACTTCCACATGATATGCACACCCATCAAAAACCTAACCTAACTATCCTAACCTAACCTTATGTATGGTCTTCAGACATTGATATATACATATGATCCTACCTCCACACGATTCTTTATAGAACTTGCATCTAATTATTTTTACTTCGTGATCAATCTCGAGTCATATATGTTAACAGAGAGGACAGATTTTCAATCGTAGATGTAGTGAATGTTACAAGTAATTCATATTTGTCTCCACCATCTAGATCATTTACCTCGTGATAGGGTTATGCCATCTTTTCACGCCTTGAAACATATTTTTTATCGCGTTCGACAATAACGATGTTTTCTCCGTCTGACAGAATGTATGCAATTCATCGCTTAAGCTTTGAGTTTTTGGGATAATATAAACAGGTTAATTTAGGATTTTCATAGTTTTATTGTTTTTTTATCAGGATTAATTACAGATCTTGCCGGATGCATTATTGTTTATGCATGTTTTTGTTTCAACATGGTGCGATCATACATCCGTACCCATCATCACTATGTATCAGACTCCTCTCAAATTCCTTCATATAGTTCACCATATCTTTGATACGAATACGGAAACCTGCTCCATCCCCGTATCTCCATAAATGTAGATCCCCGGATTTCCATAAGCGTTCTTCTTCTTCTTTGCGAACTTTAATTATTCGAATCTTATCCAATTCAATGTAACTCCATTCTTTATCCGAAAGAAACTACATCATACGCTTCAGATTTGCTAAAGTCCCTAGATAGAATTTATTTTCCACTAACCCAACTTGCTTACATGTGTGGAAGTTTTTTGCTTGGGACATATCAATTTCAAGATATACCTTCTTATTTTCTTTGAACTCCGTTACATACGACTGAAATGTTTCGAAATCAGTCACCCAAATCCTGTTTTCTTTATAGTCCTTCCATATATGGATAATAGTTCCCGCTTTTGTGATTCCTGTTCTCCGCATTTGTAGATAATTGATATCTCCATCACTCGTCAATATATCCTCGAACCAAGCTAAATCATTTACGGATCGTTTTTCATCCAGCACTCGTAAACAACTTTTGAGATGTGAACATACATTTTATTTAATCTAAGACGATACGCACGTCTCCGCTTGTTTTCCACGTATCACTGACTCCATTCTCGGTGTGCAGATACCTTTTATATCTTGATTACATGTTACATCTTGCAAAACATTAGGCCCATCATCGCTCACCGTGGTCAACATGAATGTATGTATGTATGTGTATAGAGCTGTATACGTACGTGCATGGGTATATTCGAGCGTATGTACGTGTACATGTATCGAAAAAAATATATTTATATATAACAAAATTTAAATTTGAATACAATTTAACAATTTCAGAAAGAAAAAAAAATCGACGCCCGGACAAAGACAAATCATTTTATTGATGTGATAACTTGGTTACTAAAGAAAGGTCCGGGCATCGATTTTTTTTCACATTGAAATTTTTACATTGTATTGAAATTCAAACTGGTTGATAATACTGGACTTGTATCAGGCAAAGTGCTAAACACACCATCTGCTAAAGATTGGTAAACAACAGAGTCAAGTGGATAGATTTGATGTGAATAAAGCTTAAAACAATGAAGAAATATCTACCATAAGTATGAAAACGGGGAAAAAATATATACAATCCTTGGTAATATTAGGCTAGGATGGGTTAGGTTTAGTGCCCCTCTACAATGCAGACCTATAGTGAAAAATGCTACAGTGGATCTGGTGAATGCTCATATAAGATAGATAATCTGAATTAGTACGCAATCTCATAACGATGCCTGAATTACTCAATAACTTTTGAGTGTCTATACTGCAAACGTCTTACAAACATTTATAAACGAACGACATGCAGGAATAAGCATCAAGTAAAGACCTGCGATTGAATAAAATAATTGAGATGTATATTCAATTATTGATGAATTTCAACACTAACACTCAACACAAATCCTGTAGATTAGTTCTCCAAGACAACATGGAACCGGACCCACATCCAATGTCGAGAGAGGAAACACACCAAATTTTTGAAGCCTTACCTCCAATTAAGCGTATTTTAAACCCAACATTCCATAAAATTAGGCAAATTTATATCGATTACAGATATATTCGTATTGTAACCAATCAAAAAAAAGATTCTCTACTCTACCCTAAGCAACAACGATTAAGTACGATATACGGTGTATCCTACCGCACCCAGATGATAAATCTTACTCAATTATGGAAAGGTGTATGGTCAATCAATACACAATGTCGATGATAACTACCGATCTAATAAAAATATAAATAATCCTGCACTTTAACTCCTAAGGTGGTCTGGTTCATGACTGAGAACATATACTAACCTAACAGCCATATCGAAAATATCTGATATTTAACACTGATTTCATGAGAATAATGTTATTTTTTACAACGATACCATTCAAATCTACAACATATTCCTAGACCTACCTGATGCTATGCCTCTAGCAGAACAAAAAATCCAAGCCCACTGTGTCATAACAATAAACTCTACAATGCTTTACTGGGTTACTTCTCATCAATCTACCACTAATGTGTAACAAATTTCAAAGGAAACATCCAGTCATGATAAGATACCACAGACATACCGTACATCTGTTTAGTCCATCATCTTTGAACAACATCAAGCAAAGTCACATCCTGGACATGACCAAGAAAAATCTATACACAGGTGTAGATGTCGAGAATGGGCCTGACATGAGTCTCAGAGAGTGTGGGGCCATACAAAGTTAGACTCCTGTTCACTGATGACTTAAGTAAATCCCTACAACGAATAGCAGCTTGTTGCGTAACCACACTAACAAGCCCATTGAACTTAGGATCGACATCGATAAGGCCAGATATAATTCATGTTGAACATAGATGAACTTCAAAATGACAACCAAAGAGCGTAAATCACCTCTACACTAGGACCCCCCTCCATCCAGTAAGTTATCATGTAAACGTTACACTGTACACTTGCTAGGGTTCAATTACGAAAAATCCACAGAATTGCAGTACAGAGATACACCTCCTAAACATACATTCCTACGATTTTCGTGGGGAAAAAAAAACATCAACAATATA
>SDVV010023575.1:0-12735 GCA_016164225.1 Gammarus roeselii | reverse complement strand
AAATATACATATATATATCATTATACATACACACATAAATTTTTCTCCATAGAATCGAAAATTTGCTCGTTCAATTTTAGATGTGAATAAATTTTTTAGAATGGATCAAGAGCTCTCAGTGGATCAAGAGTTTTCAATAGGTTAAATCTCTCAATGGATCAAGAGCTCTCAATGGATCAAAAGCTCTCAATGATTCAATAGCTCTCAACGAATCAAGAGCTTTCAGTGGATCAAGAGCTCACAATGGATCAAGAGATCTCAATGGATCAAGAGCTTGCAATGGATCATGAGCTCCCAGGGGATCAAGAGCTCTCAGTGGACCAAGAGCTCTCAGTGGATCAAGACCTCTCAGTGGATCAAGATATCTCAGTGGATCAAGAGCTCTCAGTGGACCAACAGGTCTCAGCGGATGAAGAGCTCTCAGTGGATCAGGAGCTTTTAGTGGATCAAGAGCTCACAGCGGATCAAGAGCTCTTAGCGGATCAAGAGCTCCCAGTGGATCAAGAGCTCTCAGTGGATCAAGAGCTCACAGCGGATCAAGAGCTCCTAGTGGATCAAGAGCTCTCAGTGGATCAAGAGTTTTCAATGGGTCAAATCTCTCAATGGATCAAGAGTTCTCAATGTATCAAAAGCTCTCAATGATTCAAGAGCTCTCAACGAATCAAGAGCTTTCAGTGGATCAAGAGCTCTCAATGGATCAAGAGATCTCAATGGATCAAGAGCTTTCAATAGATCAAGAGCTTTCAGTGGATCAAGAGCTCTCAATGGATCAAGAGATCTCAATGGATCAAGAGCTTGCAATGGATCATGAGCTCCCAGGGGATCAAGAGCTCTCAGTGGACCATGAGCTCTCAGTGGATCAAGACCTCTCAGTGGATCAAGAGATCTCAGTGGATCAAGAGCTCTCAGTGGACCAACAGGTCTCAGCGGATGAAGAGCTCTCAGTGGATCAGGAGCTTTTAGTGGATCAAGAGCTCACAGCGGATCAAGAGCTCTTAGCGGATCAAGAGCTCCCAGTGGATCAAGAGCTCTCAGTGGATCAAGAGCTCACAGCGGATCAAGAGCTCCTAGTGGATCAAGAGCTCCCAGTGGATCAAGAGCTCTCAGTGGATCAAGAGCTCCCAGTGGATCAAGAGCTCTCAGTGGATCAAGAGCTCTCAGTGGATCAAAAGCTCTCAGTGGATCAAGAGCTCTCTGTGGATCAAGATATCTTAATGGAGCAAGAGCTTCCAATGGATCAAGAGCTTTCAAGGGATCAAGAGCTCCCAGTGGATCAAGACCTATCAGTGGATCAAGAACTCTCAATGGATCAAGAGCTTACAATGGATCAAGAGCTCCCAGTGGATCAAGAGCTCTCCGTGGATCAAGAGCTCTCGGTGGATCAAGAGCTCTCAATGGATCAAGAGCTCTCAATGGATCAAGAGCTTTCAATGAATCAAGAGCTTTCTAGGGATCAAGAGCTCTCAGCGGACCAAGAGCTCTCAGCGGAGCAGGAGCTCTCAGTGGATTAAGAGCTCTCAGTGGATCAAGAGCTCTCAGTGGATCAAGAGCTCTCAGTGGATCAAGAGCTTTCAATGGATCAAGAGCTCTCAGTGGACCAAGAGCTCTCAGTGGATCAAAAGCTCTCAGTGGACCAAGAACTCTCAGCGGAGCAAGAGCTCTCAGTGGACCAAGAGCTCTCAGTGGATCAAGAGCTCTCAGTGGATCAAGAGCTCTCAGTGGATCAAGAGCTCTCAGTGGACCAAGAGCTCTCAGTGGATCAAGAGCTCTCAGTGGATTAAGAGCTCTCAGTGGACCTAGAGCTCTCAGTGGACCAAGAGCTGTCAGTGGACCAAGAGCTCTCAGTGGATCAAGAGCTCTCAGTGGATCAAGAGCTCTCAGTGGATCAAGAGCTCTCAGTGGACCAAGAGCTCTCAGCGGAGCAAGAGCTCTCAGTGGACCAAGAGCTCTCAGTGGATCAAGAGCTCTCAGTGGATCAAGAGCTCTCAGTGGATCAAGAGCTCTCAGTGGACCAAGAGCTCCCAGTGGATCAAGAGCTCTCAGTGGATTAAGAGCTCTCAGTGGACCTAGAGCTCTCAGTGGACCAAGAGCTGTCAGTGGACCAAGAGCTCTCAGTGGATCAAGAGCTCTCAGTGGATCAAGAGCTCTCAGTGGATCAAGAGCTCTCAGTGGACCAAGAGCTCTCAGCGGAGCAAGAGCTCTCAGTGGACCAAGAGCTCTCAGTGGATCAAGAGCTCTCAGTGGATCAAGAGCTCTTAGTGGATCAAGAGCTCTCAGTGGACCAAGAGCTCCCAGTGGATCAATAGCTCTCAGTGGATCAAGAGCTCGCAGTGGACCAAGAGCTCTCAGTGATCCAAGAGCTCTCAGTGGACCAAGAGCTCTCAGTGGATCAAGAGCTCTCAGTGGATCAAGAGCTCTCAGTGGACCAAGAGCTCTCAGTGGATCAAGAGCTCTCAGTGGATCAAGAGCTCTCAGTGGACCAAGAGCTCTCAGTGAATCAAGAGCTCTCAGTGGACCAAGAGCTCTCAGTGGACCAAGAGCTCTCAGTGGACCAAGAGATCGTCTCAACTAATCCCAATACCAATGCTTAGTAAGTAATTGACCCCGTTTCACTAAAACTAGTTGACTTGAAAGACAACCACACTTTATTACTTGCCTCAATGTGAAGAGAAGACAGCCACACTTTATTACACGCCTTACTGTGAAGAGAAGTCAGCCACACTTCATTACTTGCCTTACTGTGAAGAGAAGACAACCAGACTTCATTACTTGCCTTACTGTAAAGAGAAGACAACCACACTTTATATCACGCCTTACTGTGAAGAGAAGGCAGTCACGCTTTATTACTTGCCTTACTGTAAAGAGAAGACAGCCACACTTCATTACTTGCCTTGTTGTGACGAGAAGACAACCAGACTTTATTACATGCCCTACTGTGAAGAGAAGACAGACACACTTCATTATTTGCCTTACTGTGAAGAGAAGACAACCACACTTTATTGCATGCCTTACTGTGAAGAGAAGGCAACCGCACTTTGTTACTTGCCTTACAGTGAAGAGAAGACAATCACACTTTATTACATGCCTTACTGTGAAGAAAATACAAAAACTCTTCATTGCTTGCCTTACTGTGAAGAGAAGACAGCAACACTTCATTGTTTGCCTTACTGTGGAGAGAAGACAGCCACACTTCATTACTTGCCTCACTGTGAAGAGAAGACAGCCACACTTTGTTGCATGCCTTACTGTGAAGAGAAGGCAACCGCACTTTGTTACTTGCCTCACTATGAAGAGAAGACAACCACACTTCATTGCTTGCCTTACTGTGAAGAGGAGACAACCACTCTTCATTACTTGCCTTACTGTGTAGAGAAGACAACTACACTTTGTTACTTTCCATACTGTGAAGAGAAGACAACCACATTCCATTGCATGCCTTACTGTGAAGAGAAGGCAACCGCACTTTGTTACTTGCCTTACAGTGAAGAGAAGACAACCACACTTTATTACATGCCTTACTGTGAAGAGAAGACAAACACACTTCATTGCTTGCCTTACTGTGAAGAGAAGACAGCAACACTTCATTGTTTGCCTTACTGTGGAGAGAAGACAACCATACTTCATTACTTGTCTTACTATGAAGAGAAGACAACCACACTTTATTACATGTCTTACTGTGAAGAGAAGTCAGCCACACTTCATTACTTGCCTTACTGTGAAGAGAAGACAACCCGACTTCATTACTTGCCCTTCTGTGAAGAGAAGACAGCCACACTTCATTACATGTCTTACTGCGAAGAGAAGACAACCACACTTCATTACATGCCCTACTGTGAAGAGAAGACAGCCACACTTCATTACTTGACTTACTGTGAAGAGAAGACAACCACACTTTATTGCATGCCTTACTGTGAAGAGAAGGCAACCGCACTTTGTTACTTGCCTTACTGTGAAGAGAAGACAACCACACTTCATTGCTTGCCTTAATGTGAAGAGGAGACAACCACTCTTTATTACTTGCCTTACTGTGTAGAGAAGACAACCACACTTTGTTACTTGTCATACTGTAGAGAGAAGACAACCACACTTCATTGCATGCCTTACTGTGAAGAGAAGGCAACCGCACTTTGTTACTTGCCTTACTGGTAAGAGAAGACAACCACACTTCATTGCTTGCCTTACTGTGAAGAGGAGACAACCACTCTTTATTACTTGCCTTACTGTGTAGAGAAGACAACCACACTTTGTTACTTGCCTTACTGTGAAGAGAAGACAACCACACTTCATTACATGCCCTACTGTGAAGAGAAGACAGCCACACTTCATTACTTGCCTTACTGTGAAGAGAAGACAAACACACTTTATTGCATGCCTTACTGTGAAGAGAAGGCAACCGCACTTTGTTACTTGCCTAACTGTGAAGAGAAGACAACCACACTTTGTTACTTGCCTTACTGTGAAGAGAAGACAAACACACTTCATTGCTTGCCTTTCTGTGAAGAGGAGACAACCACTTTTTATTACTTGCCTTACTGTGTAGAGAAGACAACCACACTTTGTTACTTGCCTTACTGTGAAGAGAAGACAACCACACTTCATTACTTGCCTAACTGTGAAGAGAAGCTAACCACACTTTGTTACTTGCCTTACTTTGAAGAAATTAGTTCGTTATATTTCAGCTACAAATAATGAATTACCTGGCTTTGCAGAGATGTCTTTGATTAATTCTTAGATTTTATCACCTAATGGCATTTGAATTGAACATAAAATTTCAAAGTAAGCTAACTACGTTAAGTAAACCTGTAGAGGGAGAATATTGATCAAACTAAACATTTGGAAAAACTACACGGTGCATTGTACATGAAAAAATATTAAAGACCTTAACTCTCTACGGAAAGCAATATTGTATTGGTGGACCACGTTGATAACATCTTTTCCATGAATAACGTGCATTTTACCGAGTTTTTCCCTAAGGATTCATTGTAAGTCTAACTATTCAGGGGTGTGGTCAAGGAGGAGGGCCGTGAGGGGGAGTAGGGCAGCGGGAACGGCCGCATCTCTCTTGAGGTCGTCCGATGATAGGAAGGAATGCATGGGAAAAAAACTTAAAAGTCGGATTTAAAAAAAATCATTTCAATAAATAATGAAAAATACGTTCCTTTGGGAAAATTTGTCTCCGCGTAAGGAACTCTGGGGCTGCAACTGGCAGTCCTCCGGTAGTGCTCTTGCTTACCTTATACATGGGAACAGAGGATAATATTGCATGTATAGTATTGTTGCTGTTGTTACTTAACCCTAGATCCTCCTGCGGTGGAGGAGTCACAGCCGACGCACAGCACGGATATCTACCGGCATGTGCTCTGTCGCAATGTTACGATCGACGCAGGGCAGAATTCACTCCCTGAGGAAGTGGATTCTGTAACGCAGACGTTCTCACGGATCACGCACCGACGTGATAGCATGATTGATCCTGCCGGGTGCAATTGCTGAGCACGAAATCATGACGTGCTCGACCGTATCAGACGCGCCCCGGCACTGCAGGAATATATCGAAAGGGACATTAACAATTCTATGTTGGAATGACGGGAGATTTGTGTGGTGCCTGCACCTCAGTCCTGACAGATGAGCTTAGCTGCTCCTGGGCAACCCCAACTCCTCCACCTCCACCTCAGGAAGGTGGCTCTGCGGGACCGTGTTGACTGTATGGTCAGCCAATGCGAGAGCTGTGAAATGTGTTTCTTTTTGTGCATAGATGGGTTGTCTGTAAGATAGGGCATAGTGGAGTAGAGGGAGCATAAATATTCTGCCGGTGTGTCTTGACGAGTCTACAATTGGGTTGAACAATTGTATCCTCTCATATCAAGTTGGTTTTTGAGAGAGAGGACCTTGATTTCCTCATACAGATTGGGAATGGTTGTAGTCTATACTACCCGTTGCGATGCGCTAGGCCGTGTATGCAGTTGTGTGTGTGGGAGCAAGGTTTTAGTGGACCAGGCAGTATCTGCGGAGGAATGGATGGGACTGATAGATTATTTTCATAGTGTTATTGTTTTTTTTTAGCGCCCGTATGTATAGATAGCAAGTGCCCTGATCACGATCAGTCTAGGTTTGCTTTGTTACTGATGTGGTTTGTATTATTTTCAATATCATTCCTGTGTCATACATGACTCCAAGGATCGTGGCAGTGGGACTCTGGGTATGGGAGTGTTGGAGTGTGTGACATGAGGGGGGATACGGTATCATTACTGTGTCAACCACTCTTTATAACAACGATACTCGACGCCACAAACACGAGACCGCAGCTACACACCTCCAGCACCTGACCTCTCTCGAAGTCTGTCTCCAGGACAACCGAATGAATGTGTCCGCAACGTTAATCCTCCAAGGATCGTGGCAGTGGGACTCTGGATATAAGAGTGTTGTTGAGTGCGACGTGAGGGGGGATACGGTAGTCACTCTCATCTGGTGTTTATAAAATGTAAGGGAGGATTAACGTTGCGGACACATTCATTCTGTTGTCCTGGAGACAGACTTCGAGAGAAGTCAGGTGCTGGAGGTGTGTAGCTGCGGTCTCGTGTTTGTGGCGTCGAGTATCGTTGAGAGTCGCTACACGAACCAGTGAAAGGGAAGCACGCAACGATCATTTTCAATGGTCTCTCAATATCAAATTTATTCCAACATGTGTCTACTTGTAATTTCTTAGTTAAAGTGCGCTGCAACATTAGCATATATACGTCACGTACAAATTGATTTGAATCAATTTAATACATTAGGAAGAATGATGCTATGTGTAATACAGAAATAATCATTAGCATAACTTCCTTTTATCGGCACAAGGCAGATTTGACGGTGATTATTCATTCAAAATTTGTTGACCAGCACTTTTTGAAAACATGCAGTAAAATATAGACAACCAGATCACTTGAAATAATAGTATTCAAATCTAATCATTTATAATCGAGACATTTTAAACCGTATAGATTCTTCTACCACTACTACAAGTGGAACCTAGGTCTACCACTACTACAAGCGGAACATTGGTCTACCAATACTACAAGCAGAACATTGGTCTACCACTACTACAAGCGGAACATTGGTCTACCAACCACTGCAAGCAGAACATTGGTCTACCACTACTACAAACGGAACATTGGCCTTCCACTACTGCAAGCGGAACATTGGTCTACCACCACTGCAAGCGGAACATTGGTCTACCACCACTGCAAGCAGAACATTGGTCTACCACTACTACAAGCCGAACATTGGTCTACCACTACTACAAGCGGAACATTGGTCTACTGCTACTACAAGCGCAATATTGGTCTACCACTACTGCAAGCGGAACATTGGTCTACCACTTCTACAAGCGGAACATTGTTTACAGTGTTTACAAGTGTAGGAAGACAACAACAGGACTATTAGCCCAAACTAGTTTGCCTTTTGATAGCGCGAGGATTAGTTCTGAAGTAAAACGTCCAAGTGAGCGTCATGTGCAATTTAGTTTTTATAACATCAAGAAAGGAAACAGTTTAGCTATTTATCGGCGATTTATGTAGAACTTTTTGAGCCGCGACTTAAACGCTTCAATTGTATTGCTGTTTACAACCTCCGATGAAAGTTTGTTCCATTCTTCAACAACTCTATACTTGAAGAAACTGCGCGTGATTTCGAGTGAGAAACGCTTCCCAACGATTTTAAATCCATTGCTCCTAGTCACTCCGTTCGTATCTAGAGGGAAAAGGCTCGCTCGGTCGACGTTTTCATTATTCTTCATAATCTTCCACGCTTCGATCATGTCGCCTTTGACTCGACGTTTCTCTAGCGAATAAAGATTGAGTACACGTAACCTGTCTTCGTACGATTTATTCGAAGGGATGAGTTTGGAAGCTCTACGTTGAACCTTCTCTAATTTAATGTCGTCTTTTCTAAGGTATGGAGACCAGAATTGAACGGAGTACTCGAGATGCGGTCTAACCAATGCATTGTATAACTTGAGTATCCTGTGTGGGGTTCCGTACGAGATAGTGAGGAATATCATACCGAGCATTTGGCATCATCGTTGCATTGCTTGCTACTTTTTAAGTCGTTGCTAATGATGACACCTAAATCTCTCTTTTCGGTAACAGGAATGAGTTTCGTCCCGGAGATTGGATATTTGTGCTTGAGGTTGTGAGGACCCATGTGCATAACTTTAAATTTGTCTACATTAAATTTCATTTGCCACTTGTCTGACCAATCAACAATTTTTGTAAAGTCTAGTTGGATTTGCTGGCACTCTGGTTCAGTTTGCACTCTTCCTCCTATCTTAGCATCATCTGTAAACTTGCTAATACCAGAGAGTACATTGCTATCGAGATCGTTAAGAACAATTATAAAGAGAACTGGATCGAACTCGGATGTTTCAGGCACGTCGCTTGTAACATTACCCCAGGGGGAGGAAGCTCCGTAAAGTACAACTCGTTGCCGTCGTTCCGTAAGCCAGCATTTTATCCAGTTATTAAGCTCCAGTTTTGAAAGTCAGGGTAAATAATTTCAGTTGGAAACTTTGTGTCGTGAATTTCAATTATATTCTTTGAAAGACAATTTGTTTGATTCTAAGAATTATGTAATTTTATCCGTTATCAAACTTTCCATCAATTCGCCAATGGCTAAGGTGAGACTAATTGAACGGTAATTGCCGGAACACTTTTTTCCCCCTATTTAAATTTGTGGTAACATTTGACTCTTTCCATTTAGAGGGGCATGTGTCATTTGTGAAGGATTGTGTGACAATGTTTGATGTTCGGCGATTTCGTTTCTAGTCGCTTTCAGAATTCTGGGATGAACTTGGTCTGGACCTGGAGATTTAGTGACTTTCAATTTATCTACCGTTATTACAAGTTATTCCAAGCGGAATATTGTTCTACCAAAACTGCAAGCGAAACATTACATTATACTACCGCTACTGCAAGCGGAACATTGTGCTTGCTGTTACAAACGGAACATTGTACATGCTGCTACAAATGAAACATTGTTCAACCGCTGCTGCAAGCGAAGTATTGTTCTTTCTACTGCAAGCGGAACATTGTTCCTGCCACTGCGAGTGGAACATTGTTCATGCTCCTGCAAGCGGAACATTGTTCTTGCTACTGCGAGCGAAACATTGTTCTTCCTACTGCAAGCGAAACATTGTTTCTGCGTTATAAGCTTTATTTACGGTTGTTAAAATACTTTAAAGGTGGAGCAGGTTCGAATGATAACAAGTGATTTGTATTATATTATTTTGAATTATGAACATAGTAACAGGTCAACAGGTTAAGTCTCAAACGAGCATGATTGATGATTGTGATATTAACAGTGTAAATATGAGAAAAAGGTAAAAAAGATAAAAACAACAATAACAGCAAAAGGGAGTAAGCCCACCCAGTAGGACGATACAAAAAAAAGACATGAATACTGAGGAATTATTACACGCATCTAAGTATGAAAGTATACTACTATCATCTAGCAAAGTATCACACAGTTAATAACAACCTATGGAACGCATATAAACGCTAAAGGGAATTTTACACTCATCTAACAATGAAAGTATAATACTAGCAAAGTATCACACGGAGTGTTCAATCGCTGTTCTAATCGGACTTGCCTCCTCCCAAGCCGTTCAGTTACGAAGTGTGAGGTCCCATCCAATTTACCCCTCAAATGATCTTCCAATAGGAGAACCACTCCACCGTTTTGTCGATCTGAGGGCGCGTGTTATCTTAGATTCATGACACTCATTGGCAAAACAAACAATTTAGGCTGTTAACGAATTTTATTCGCTCCTCCCATCCTTTTCACAATTTAAGATAACCCTGGGCTATGAGAGTGAAACACGGCTCCTCTTAGTTATTGTATCCCGGCCACCAACTGATGACTCGTTGATTTTAACAGGATGACCCAAATGACTAACACTTGTCAACGTCTCCTGGTCATGTAAGGCAATATGGGGAACAACTGTTGTTTGCTGAAAGAAACACTTTAGAGGGGAATAGGAAATAAGCAAGGCAAGGGATTTCATCGTGTCACTTAAGCTAGGGTTAACAGGCAGGCCTACACTTTTTCTCGGGCAGTGCGAAAGATTCAAGCTTTACGGTAATGTCTGGGTAGACGTTGTGACATATATACCTGCTAGCGGAGGCTGATCATAACTCCTGCTACTGCAAGCGGAACATGGTTCTTGCCACTGCAAGCTTAATATTGTTCTTTCGCGTCTGCAAGCGGAGCATTGTTCCTGCTACTCCAAGCGGAACATTGTTCCTGCTACTGCAAGCGGAGCATTGTTCCTGCTACTCCAAGCGGAACATTGCTCCTGCTACTGCAAGCGGAACATTGTTCTTTCTACTGCAAGCGAAACATTGTTCCTGCTACTACAAGCGGAACATGGTTCTTGCTACTGCAAGCGGAACATTGTTCTTCCGCGTCTGCAAGCGGAGAGTTGTTGCTGCCTGTCCTGCTACTGCAAGCGGAACATTGTTCCTGCTACTGCAAGCAGAACATGGTTCTTGCCACTGCAAGCGTAACATTGTTCTTTTGCGTCTGCAAGCGGAGCATTGTTCTTTCTACTCCAAGCGGCACATTGTTCATGCTACTGCAAGCGGAACATTGTTCTGTCTACTGCAAGCGAAACATTGTTCCTGCTACTACAAGCGGAACATGGTTCTTGCTACTGCAAGCGGAACATTGTTCTTCCGCGTCTGCAAGCGGAGAATTGGTCTTGCTACTGCAAGCGGAACATTGTTCTTGCCACTGCAAGCGGAACATTGTTCTTGCCACTGCAAGCGAAACATTGTTCCTGCTACTACAAGCGGAACATGGTTCTTGCTACTGCAAGCGGAACATTGTTCTTCCGCGTCTGCAAGCGGAGAGTTGTTCCTGCCTGTCCTGCTACTGCAAGCGGAACATTGTTCCTGCTACTGCAAGCAGAACATGGTTCTTGCCACTGCAAGCGTAACATTGTTCTTTTGCGTCTGCAAGCGGAGCATTGTTCTTTCTACTCCAAGCGGCACATTGTTCATGCTACTGCAAGCGGAACATTGTTCTGTCTACTGCAAGCGAAACATTGTTCCTGCTACTACAAGCGGAACATGGTTCTTGCTACTGCAAGCGGAACATTGTTCTTCCGCGTCTGCAAGCGGAGAATTGGTCTTGCTACTGCAAGCGGAACATTGTTCTTGCCACTGCAAGCGGAACATTGTTCTTGCCACTGCAAGCGGAACCTTGTTCTTGATACTGCAAGCGGAATATTGTTCCTGCTACTGCAAGCGAAACATTGTTCCTGCTACTGCAAACGGAAATGGTTCTTGCTACTGTAAGCGGAAATGGTTCCTGCTACTGCAAGCGGGAATGGCTCTTGCTACTGTAAGCGGGAATGGTTCCTGCTACTACAAGCGGAACATTGTTCATGCTACTGCAAGCGTAACATTGTTCTCTTTAATTGGAAGTGCGTTCTTTGCCGCTTGATAAACGAAGTCTCTCCCTGCGACCCATCCATCACCAAAGGGCTTGTCACATGTTGAAGACTTAGAGTGGTTACTGGACAGGCGGTCAATGTGCATTGATCAGGACCGGGCCATAAAACTCATATGAGGACTAAAACAACCAGAGGCCAATATGTACAAAAGTCACTGTTGAATGCAATGTGTTTTTGACTCGATGTTATCGAAAGGCGTGACAGAATCTTGATTATTATCGTGTTATTCAGGCTGCTAAGAATACACCATTATCTGCAGGCGGTTGAGCCTATGGCAGATATAATGGTGGTTATCAGAGCAATGACTTGGTTAAAAACAGTTGCTGTTATAAGGCAATGAAGTTGAAGCTGACTTGCTATATCATCATCACGTGTCTCAGACATTGAAGGAATCTCTACTAAACGAGGGGATGACAGCGTACAGTCGCTCACAAAAGTTAATCAGAAACACAGATTTTTTACATAAAACATATACAGTTGTAGGTGTTCAGTGACAACTGTATGCATGTAGTTCCTAGAACAACAGACTAACACAAAGATGCATAGACCACCACACTGAACCTCTTAGTAGGACAATTGTTTCATAGAACAGCTTGGCTTCTAATGGAACACGTTGAGCATGTGCTGTTGAAGTCTAGATAAGAGTACATGAGTTTGATGATCAATCATGGCCAACAATCACGTGCCAGAAATGGATATTCGTGAATGATGCACGACACGAGTCCAATAGCAATTAATGCGAGTCTGATGAGGACATTGCAAAACATTTGAACCCCACTGAATTTTGGAGAAGAGGCATTAATCAAATACATGCCTCCTTCGGTATTCTAGTAAATGAAATGAACCAATGCAGGCCTCCTTCCGTATTCTAGTAAATGAAATGAACCAATGCAGGCCTCCTTCGGTATTCTAGTAAATGAAATGAACCAATGCAGGCCTCTTTCGGTATTCTAGTAAATGAAATGAACCAATGCAGGCCTCCTTCCGTATTCTAGTAAATGAAATGAACCAATGCAGGCCTCCTTTCGTTTTCTAGTAAATGAAATGAACCAATGCAGGCCTCCTTCCGTACTCTAGTAAATGAAATGAACCAATGCAGACCTTCTTCCGTATTCTAGTACATGAAATGAAACAATGCAGGCCTCCTTCCTTATTCTAGTAAATGAAATGAACCAATGCAGGCCTCCTTCCGTATTCTAGTAAGGAAGATGAACCAATGCAGACCTCCTTCCGTATTCTAGTAA
>SDVV010023573.1:0-12735 GCA_016164225.1 Gammarus roeselii | reverse complement strand
CTAGGGTGCGGTACTGTATAGGTGCTGTCTAGGGTGCGGTACTGTATAGGTGGTGTCTAGGGTGCGGTACTGTATAGGTGGCGTCTAGGGTGCGGTACTGTATAGGTGCTGTCTAGGGTGCGGTACTGTATAGGTGCTGTCTAGGGTGCGGTACTGTATAGGTGGTGTCTAGGGTGCGGTACTGTATAGATGCTGTCTAGGGTGCGGTACTGTATAGGTGCTGTCTAGGGTGCGGTACTGTATAGGTGCTGTCTAGGGTGCGGTACTGTATAGGTGCTGTCTAGGGTGCGGTACTGTATAGGTGGTGTCTAGGGTGCGGTACTGTATAGGTGCTGCCTTTATTCATCATGTGTTCGCAGTGCTTCACTCAGAGTCAGGATGATAACATATCTTGTAGACGTTTTATACACGGATCGCTCGCAAATTTTTGCTTATGAATAGCAGAAAGTTCGAACCAATTGTTATCCTTGTTGTCCAATGTATGAATATACACGTGTATTCCATTTGGTCTTGAATGCTACGTTGTGATGTAACGCAACAGAAAATAAAACCCAATTCAAGACAGCTAAACGCAGGTAAATCCTTACCACATATGAACTAGACGCTTCCAGCTGTTGCGGGTACTTGAATATTTTAATGTCACATAAAACTGGCTAACTCAATGTGCCACCTATACATTATTCGGTAAAGTTGTATCTTTCATCTCATGCGCATTCAGGATCAACGGTATACTTTCCAAAACACACTAGTGCCACGAGGGATCTCGTGAATAAAATATTTGTATTCATTTTATGGTATCATACTATAAAGAATTAACGCAGGAAATGAGGTCGCTCATGTAATTTTGAGTATGGGACATATTTTTTCAAAGCAACGGCAAAACCATTTACCAATTAAAACCGCCAATCTCCATTAAAAACAATCGTCAAGTGCAAGCGCCAGAATTGGCTGCATTTTCATTTTTTTACGGATTTTTTTAAACCAGTTGCCAGGAATGGAAGGTAGTGTCCGGTAATAGAGAACAGGTTTCTTCCAGTAGGTATTAGCAGCTGGAAGAACTGGAATAGTAAGCAGTCTAGAGCTTGACTATATATAGAGCATGAATAGACTAATGAAAGACACGTGCCAGAACTTATGAGACGTTGAGCACTGAAAGGAGGCTCACAAATATTACATCAATTAATTACATGAATTATAAGAGGAGGCCGTTAGACAAAGCGTTGGATGCGTTGGAAATTCTAAATATAATAACAAACCAGCTAGAAATTTTAGATCCCATTCAAGATGACGAACACTGGACCATTACAATACACCTTCTAATACAAAGGGCTAAACACTGCCTTTTATCGTCCTCACTGAATGATAATTTGAGAAAATAAGTCGCGATGTTTTTGTACGAGACCAATTCATGTAGTCGATACAAAACGGATCTCTAAGATATAAGAGATAATTATTTAAAAAGTACCTGAAAGTAGACTGAACGAACCAAAGTGAGAACTAAACACATTATCTTAATTAATATTCACAATAAATGATATTTTTTGGTGACACAAGTCACACAACACGTCATACACCAGTCACACAACGCGTCATACACCAGTCACACAATGCACTATACACCAGTCACACAACACGTCATACACCAGTCACACAACGCATCATACACCAGTCACACAATGCGCTATACACCAGTCACACAATGCGCTATACACCAGTCACACAACGCGTCATACACCAGTCACACAACACGTCATACGCCAGTCACACAACACGTCATACACCAGTCACACAACACGTCATACACCAGTCACACAACACGTCATACACCAGTCACACAACACGTCATACTCCAGTCACACAACACGTCATACGCCATTCACACAACACGTCATACACCAGTCACACAACACGACATGCCGTCTGTTAGGCTCAACAGATCGTCATCCACGTGGAACAAATTCTCGGACGACATTAGCAACAGTGATTACTGATGATCAAGATGAAGGACATCAGCAACAGTGATTACTGATGATCAAGATGAAGGACATTATCAACAGTGATTACAGATGATGAAGATGAAGGTATTAGCAGCAGTGATTAATGATGATGAAGATGAAGGACATTAGCAGCATTGATTACTGATGATGAAGATGAAGGACATTAGCAGGATTGATTACTGATAATGAAGATGAAAAACATTAGAAGCAGTGATCGCTGATGATGAAGATGAAGGACATTAGCAGCAGTGATCACTGATGATAAAGAAAAAATGACATTAGCAGCAGTGATCACTGATGATGAAGATGAAGGAGATTAGCAGCAGTGATCACTGATGAAGATGATGGACATTAGCAGCAGTGATCACTGATGATGAAGATGAAGGAGATTAGCAGCAGTGATCACTGATGAAGATGATAGACACTTGCAGCAGTGAGCACTGATGATGAAGATGGAGGACATTAGCAGCAGTAATCACTGATGATGAAGATCCTCAGTGATTACTGCTGCTAATGTCCTATCTTGGCTCATTGTGCTCCCCATCAGTGGTTGCTTCCATGTGAAGCAGTTATGCTGCACTGCAGCGGGAGTCATCAACGGCACTTCAAAACAAAGACAACAGCTTCATGATCACTAACTGTCAGTTTTATTGACACATCCTAATAAGGGTAGCGCTCAATTGCAGAACAAGACGAGTATAATACATGCTAATCAAAAATACTCAGAAAGGCTATTTAAAGCAAAATTACCACACTATTTATTGCCAAATCAAAAGCGTGTGTAGTTACTATCGATTTTAAAGAGAGTCCTTATTTTTAATTTCGCGTTTTGTTTACAACATCCCTGCGCCGAGGTTGTATGTTTTATAGTACGGATTTACACATTTGCATTTCCTCCAGACATACAACCATACAACATACAACCATAAAAACTTACCTAACTACGTATGATTTGATTTAAATGAAGTTTAAATAAGACGCGAAATCAAAAATAAGGTTTCTATCTTTGTAACCGATAATACATACTTTACAAACAATTTTCCATAAGTACAGACACAATGTGGAGAAATTGAAGCAAATCATGACGACCGAAGGTAGAGAGAGCACACACCCGTGCCGTGACATCCTCGCGCTCCCGCGACAACATCGATGGCAAGGAGAACATAACAATTCCTACATCACTACCGCGGGGGTGCGCAATGCTCGTGTTTTTATTACAATCATTACAATGCTCGCGTTATTATTACAACCATTACAACGCTCGCGTTATTATTACAATAATTACAGTGCTCGCGTTATTATTACTATCATTACAATGCTCGCGTTATTATTACAATCATTACAATGCTCGCGTTATTAATAAAATCATTACAATACTCGCGTTATTATTACAATCATTACAATGCTCGCGTTATTATTACAATCATTACAACGCTCGCGTTATTAATAAAATCATTACAATGCTCGCGTTATTATTACAATCATTGCAATGCTCGCGTTATTATTACAATCATTACAATGCTCGCGTTATTATAACAATCATTACAATGATCGCGTTATTATTACAATCATTACAATGCTCGCGTTATTATTACAATAATTGCAGTGCTCGCGTTATTATTACAATCATTACAACGCTCGCGTTATTATTACAATCATTACAATGCTCGCGTTATTATTACAATCATTACAATGCTCGCGTTATTATTACAATCATTACAATGCTCGCGTTATTACTACAATCATTACAACGCTCGCGTTATTATTACAATCATTACAATGCTCGCGTTATTACTAGAATCATTACAACGCTCGCGTTATTATTACAATCATTACTGGACTGCACAGATGCTGGAGGCGACTGGACGCATTCTTCCCCTCACAATGACACTCGATGAAATCTAGACGCAGACGTGAGGCAACGTACCTGCACGTCAGGTAACGTTTACGCGCGTAAGATTACGCCCAAGAACGTCAGGCAATGTCGAAAGTCATCGACATGTAACTTCTAAATGTACCAGGAAACGTTTCCACACGTCATGTGCAACACCTAAGCCACTCTGGAAACGTTTACGCACGTCAGGTGCAACACCTAAGCCCCTCAGGAAACGTTTCCGCACTTCAGGTGCAACACCTAAGCCCCTCAGGAAACGTTTCCGTACGTCAGGTGCAACACCTAAGCCTCGCAGGAAACGTCTACGCACGCCAGGTGCAACACATAAGCCAGTCAGGAAACGTTTCCGCACATCAGGTGCAACATCTAAACCAGTCAGGAAACGTTTTCGCTCGTCGGGTGCAACACCGAAGTCAGTCAGGAAACGTCTTAGCACGTCAAGTGCAACACCTTAGCCAGCCGGAAATGTTTTCATGCGTTAGGTGCAACACCGAAGTTAGTCAGGAAACGTCTACGTATATCAGGTGCAACACCTTAGCCAAACGGGAAACGTCTACACACGTCAAACAACGTCATTTCCCATCAGAAAATGTATTTTCAAATCGAGTAACATCTAAACCAGTGAGACAACGTCAAAGAACATCATGCAACTCATTACGCACGTCACACAGCGTCTAGGCGTGTGAGACAACGTCTACACACACCAAGCAACGTCTCAGCCCTTTCCCCTCATTTCTCGAACATGCACATAGCTTTTAACTTCTCATTTCTCTGCTCGTGCTGGCCTGTTGGGGCCATGCATGGAGGAAGCAACAGCACGCTTCCTTCTTGATAAAGCATGCATGGTGGGTGCCACGAGCGCGTGTTGCATGTGCGTGTTGGATGACCGCATGAGGCGCAACACGCATGGTCCGCGGTGGCGGCGTTTTGAGAGGGGATACCTCCTCCTACATATCGCTCTCTGGACTCCTTTCATCTTCGTCCCCAGCTGAACATCGTTGTTCTCAGGTACAACACAGAATTGTGTCAGTTATGCGTACCATATTTGTTGGTTATAGGTGTACCTGTTATAGAGGCGTGCTTTGAGACGGATCATATTTTTAGGTAACCGAAACTCTTACCGCCATGGACAGTTGGTGCATGCTAACCCACGTTAGTTGAACTGTTTCTAGACTACGAGACCATCTTTTGCCCCCAGCAGCAGCCGCTATTCCAGGTGTTGTAACGCCTTTTTGTTCGTGCGATAAAAGTTAGTTTTTAACCAAAGCTGATAGAAAGAAATGCAACATGATTCGCATATAAACTGTATTTTATTATGTACTCACAACAGCGGTACCTCAAAAAACTATTTATGTAATAAAAATACTGAGACTCAAAAGTGGTTACACCTAAAAAGCATCATTTTCATTCAGGTTCGATGTAAAAGTTCAATCGTTTACGTCCCTTGCTGCTGTTCCTTTGTTTATTCACACACCGTCATAGGATCGAGTGCACGCGGCAGGTTGAAAAAATAAAATTAAAGAAGCTCTGTCTGCAGAACACTTAAATGACCGGGAGAAAAAAAACAATCAATCATTGTGAACAAAATTGCATCAAGATCAAATTTCAATAATTGTAACGCAAAACGCACATTGGCGGTAAGTTTTCATGACCTCTCATCGTTGTCAACTTACTTGAATACTTGGAGTTTCTTCGCTATTCACAGCAGTCACAGCGTGGCTGCCACCTAGCCCACATCCATGGGGCAGTCTCCATTTGTGCTGCGGCACCAGCATTTGCATGTTATAGCTACATTCGCCAGTCGGATCCCGGCTCGGCGTCGCGGTTAAGCAGGGAGTTGTCCCCACAGTGAGGGTATCCATTAGTTTAGGGCCGATCTGGAACACAGCTGAGGTATTTGTCCAGTCGGTTCATGAACCTCAAAATGTTTGCTGTAGCTGACAGTTGTGGCACCCGTTTGATCTCACGTATTTCCAATGGTATTCGGTTGAATAACCAAGGTGCCCGGCACGTGAAGCTGTTGAATGCAACTGTTTGCATAGCTTTGCCGCCCATCAGTTTTAGCACTTTGAAGCAACACATTCTGCCACTTATTGCCTGGTTTCTCATGGTCACTTTCGTTACAAAATTTAGTTGACATTAACAGTGTAGCCTTCTAGAATTTTTCAAACGTTTATGACCATGGATCTTTCAAAACGTCTTTGGATTGAGTATAGCCTCAAGGCGTTTAATTTGTGATAATAGTCCATTTCCTTTACCTTCGTAATATTAGAGGTGGAGCTTCTTTGCGGTGCTTCAAGTCTATTCAGATCTTTCTGCTTATGTGGGATCCAGTGAGGGAGCAATAGTCAATGACGGGTTGGATTAGTTATTCCCAAAAAGTCAACATTGTCCCTTTATCTCTAGCCAGAAAGTTTCCACGATCCCTGGAACACAGTCTTCTGCCACTGGCCTCAACCTTTGCAATTTGTTCATGTAAAGAAGCATTGTTTTGCATTAGTACGCCTAGATCACGCAGGCTTTCTTTTTCTCCTACAGCTGTGTTATTGCTAGAATTATACGATGCTATGGTTTTTAGGTCGGAATTTTTTCCATATCTCAGTGATTCAAATTTAGATTCGTTAAATTGCATAGTGTTTTGACCAGCCCACTTGAAGATTTCTTTCAGATCAGTTTGAACCTTTTTCTACATCACTCGCGTCATTGACAATGCCGAGTACTCTGGTATCATCTGCAAAGCAAGAGACTGATGTATGTGGACAGCTATGGCCCAGATCATTAGGCAAAATCAGGAAAAGCAGTGATTCGAGCACAGTGCCCGAATACGCTAACAAAATTAGGGTTGCAGTGTATACCGTCATTTTTATTTGGAATTCTTTATTTTAAATACGCTAATGTTGGGGATTTAGCCTTCCGATTGCAAGACTGCGACTACCTCCATCAGGCAAACATTCAGAAGTTGGTGAGAACTGTCTCGAAGCGAATTCATGGCTTCGCGTGTCATTGCCATCAAAATTTCGCCATCTAGAACGCACGAACTGGCGCATTGATAATCGATGAAATCTCATATACGATCCAGAGCTTCGATCACTTCATAACTTGATAATCTGTTTCAGATTTGTTAACTGCTCTTGGTCTAGAGCAAAAAAAACGGATTGGGCTTCAAAGAGTTGTTCGTATTCAACGGAGCTGTTTGTATTAAATCGATGATAGATGCCTCCATACATCTAACTACTCGACTTTTCATCAAGTAATCAATTTGAACGTAACAAAATTAAATCAAAATCTGTCATTTGGCCACGTAACATACTATATAAGGAATAAATAGAAGTGAAATCTCTCATTTTGCCACGTAACATACAATGATCAGAAACATGTATTTTCGTGATATAAAACGACATGGAAGTCACCCTTTAAGGGTACATAGTTGCGCCCATTTCGTTGAGCCAAAATTGTTCGTTTTTGGCATGAATGAAGCACATAAAAAACTGAGTTTCGAACAGATCTCCAACTGAAGCAAGGTCCATAGGCGCCATTACAGGCATTATTGAGCCTTTAATGACACAGAAAGAAGGGCACTGTTTAGAGTAGCTAACGATGACCAGTACCGGTAGATAGCAGTGGGATGTAGGACCAACTATGACCAATAGCGGTAAATGGCCGGGGCACGGGGAACAAACTAAGACCAATATTGGTAAATCGGCAAATGGTAGGGGCACCTGGAACAACTGTGACCAGTGGCGATGAAAGACAGGGGCACATCATACCACCTATGACCAGTGCCAATCATTGTCAGGGGCACATCAGACCACCTATGACCAGTGCCAATCATTGTCAGGGGCACATCAGACCACCTATGACCAGTGCCAATCATTGTCAGGGGCACATCAGACCACCTATGACCAGTACTAATCATTGTCAGGGACACATCAGACCACCTATGACCAGTACTAATCATTGTCAGGGGCACATCAGACCACCTATAACCAGTACTAATCATTGTCAGGGGTACATCAGACCACCTATGACCAGTACTAATCATTGTCAGGGGTACATCAGACCACCTATGACCAGTACTAATCATTGTCAGGGGCACATCAGACCACCTATGATCAGTACTAATCATTGTCAGTGGCACATCAGACCACCTATGACAAGAGCCAATAATTGGCAGGGGCACGTCAGACCACCTATGACAAGTACCAGTAAATAGCAGGTGTACATGAGGCCACCTATGACCAGTACCAGTAAATAGCAGGTGTACATGAGGCCACATATGACCAGTACCAGTAAATAGCAGGTGTACATGAAGCCACCTATGACCAGTACCACTAAATAGCAGGTGTACATGAGGCCACCTATGACCAGTACCAGCAAATAGCAGGTGTACATGAGGCCACATATGACCAGTACCAGTAAATAGCAGGTGTACATGAAGCCACCTATGACCAGTAAATAGCAGGTGTACATGAGGCCACCTATGACCAGTATCAGTAAATAACAGGTGTACATGAGACCACCTGTGGCCAGTACCAGTAAATAGCAGGTGTACATGAGGCCACCTGTGACCAGTACCAGTAAATAGCAGGTGTACATGAGGCCACCTATGACCAGTACCAGTAAATAACAGGTGTACATGAGACCACCTGTGGCCAGTACCAGTAAATAGCAGGTGTACATGAAGCTACCTATGACCAGTACCAGTAAATAACCGGTGTACATGAGGCCACCTATGACCAGTACCAGTAAATAACAGGGGTACATGAGACCACCTGTGGCCAGTACCAGTAAATAGCACGTGTACATGAGGCCACCTGTGACCAGTAACAGTAAATGGCAGGGGCACATGAGACCACCAATGACCAGTATCAGAAAATAGCAGGTGCACATGAGACCACCTATGACCGGTATCAGAAAATAGCAGGTGTACATGAGACCACCTATGACCAGTATCAGAAAATAGCAGGGTCACACGAGATCAACTGAGACCGGTTAATTGCAGGGGCACACGAGACGAATTGTGACCAGTAGCGGTTAATGTAGGGGTAAGCGAGACTCCCTGGCTGCTGATGCGGATCCCAGACAACGCACATAAAACAACCTGCTGCTATAATTTTGGAGGTGTATCGGGATTTCCTGTTCGGACAGACATAGTAAATACGAAACAACAGAATACAGATGACGCTGCAAAAAGAGACGACTAACAAATATTGTACCATCAGTGGGTTGTAAGATAGCTTTGTTCTAGTTGCACTGCAACGCTGCAAAAAGAGACGACTAACAAATATTGTACCATCAGTTATTGGTTTTAAGATAGCTTTGTTCTAGTTGCACTGCAACGCTGCAAAAAGAGACGACTAACAAATATTGTACCATCAGTTATTGGTTCTAAGATAGCTTTGTTCTAGTAGCACTGCAATGCTGCAAAAAAAGTGACGACTAACAAATATTGTATCATCAGTTATTGGTTTTCAGGTAGCGTTGTTCTAGTTGCACTGCAATGCTGCAAAAAGAGACGACTAACAAATATTGTACCATCAGTGGGTTGTAAGATAGCTTTGTTCTAGTAGCACTGCAATGCTGCAAAAAGAGACGACTAACAAATATTATACCATCAGTTATTGGTTTTAAGGTAGCGTTGTTCTAGTTGCACTGCAATGCTGCAAAAATAAACGACTAACAAATATTGTACCATCAGTGGGTTGTAAGATAGCTTTGTTCTAGTAGCACTGCAATGCTGCAAAAAGAGACGACTAACAAATATTGTACCATCAGTGGGTTGTAAGATAGCTTTGTTCAAGTAGCACTGCAATGCTGCAAAAAGAGACGACTAACAAATATTGTACCATCAGTGGGTTGTAAGACAGCTTTGTTCAAGTAGCACTGCAATGCTGCAAAAAGAGACGACTAACAAATATTGTACCATCAGTTATTGGTTGTAAGATAGCTTTGTTCTAGTTGCACTGCAAAGCTGCAAAAAGTGACGACTAACAAATATTGTATCATCAGTTATTGGTTTTAAGATAGCTTTGTTCTAGTTGCACTGCAATGCTGCAAAAAATGACGACTAACAAATATTGTATCAGCAGTTATTGGTTTTAAGATAGCTTTGTTCTAGTTGCACTGCAATGCTGCAAAAAGTGACGACTAACAAATATTGTATCATCAGTTATTGGTTTTAAGATAGCTTTGTTCTAGTTGCACTGCAATGCTGCAAAAAGTGACGACTAACAAATATTGTATCATCAGTTATTGGTTTTAAGATAGCTTTGTTCTAGTTGCACTGCAATGCTGCAAAAAGTGACGACTAACAAATATTGTATCATCAGTTATTGGTTTTAAGATAGCTTTGTTCTAGTTGCACTGCAATGCTGCAAAAAGTGACGACTAACAAATATTGTATCATCAGTTATTGGTTTTAAGATAGCTTTGTTCTAGTTGCACTGCAATGCTGCAAAAAGTGACGACTAACAAATATTGTATCATCAGTTATTGGTTTTAAGATAGCTTTGTTCTAGTTGCACTGCAATGCTGCAAAAAATTATTTACTGTTACTTACAGACGCGAATGACTGCAGCCTTTAAATTGAAGTGCAAAATAAACTGTTGACGGTTGTGTTGGTGTGAACGCTTCACATGCTGTTCACTATTGAATCTGAATCAGTCACTCCCCCACCAGTAGCAGTAGGAGGACAGACGTCGGCTTTGATGTCTAGAGGGAGTTGAATCGAGCTGTTGAGAAGCAAGATTACGGGAAAAATATTCACGAAATTACGATATGCATGTAGTGTAATATTCATCCGTTAAATATTACTGTCAATGCTTATTGAAGAGTCTAGAGTACCGTTTCTATAGCACGTCTGTTCATAAACACGAAGCATCTCGTGTCTGGCTTGCATGCGTGCAGGTGTAGCGTGTCGTGATGACACGCTCCGTACCTGTCAAGCAGTGGACCCAAACAAACGGTTCATGAAAAAAACTCGCCGACCAACAATTGGGGAGGAAATTTGAGCACAAAAGAATATTCCCAGCATTGGAGGAAACAGTTGCTTACGTCACTAGTCAAGTACACCGGGTATGGATTCCACTATCGAAGTGTACTGGATTCAACAATTAGGTTTAGCAGCTCAGGTGCACCACTGAAACCATTCCAAATCAGTCCTGCTGTGCTGGCAGTCCATGTTATGCTTACATTCACTTACTCAAATAAAAGTACTATCTCACCTGGAGCAATATTGTTTTTTATCAAGTTATTTGACCCAACAGTTTTTGTTCTTTTTTGAGTTTATCAATCACATGAGGTCAGTTATACAGTCAAATCAATAACCTTACCAACAAGTCGCTTTGACTGTCATACATTTAACTGCAAGCGTACGAAATGTTGACACCCACGGTTCAACAGGACTTCTCAGCAAGATCTTTTCGTACCCAATCAAAGTTACGAAGCCAAATACAAGATTCTAGTAACTTAGTTGCATGGGACCTCCTATGCAAAAGGACATTCCGTTTCATGGATTTATTAATGATGGCGGCCATGCCACTACACCTTTGATCATCGATAGTTTGAGTTAACGCGCAATGACTGAGACCAAGAAGCCTTTCGATTCCTCTACCCAGTCCTCAAATTTCTCTACCCGGTCCTCAAATTCCTCTACCCGGTCCTCAAATTTCTCTACCCGGTCGTCAAATTCCTCTACCCAGCCCTCAAATTTCTGTACCCGGTTCTCAAATTTCTCTACCCGGTCCTCAAATTCCTCTACCCGGTCCTCAAGTTTCTCTACCCGGTCCTCAAATTCCTCTACCCAGCCCTCAAATTTCTGTACCCGGTTCTCATATTTCTCTACCCGGTCCTCAAATTCCTGTACCCGGTCCTCAAATTCCTCTACCCGGTCCTCAATCAGATCGACAAGCATTATAGTCAAGACAGTGTGTTCTAAGGTATCACTTTGTTACGATACTAGAAAACAAAAAAAATGTAATTAATGGATATCTTCTCTGCTTGGAGTGTTGAGTTGATAAGAGTAGATTAAAGGATCGTCCCCACCGGCGCTCAAACTTTAACCTTCTCAAGCTTCCCCATATAGGGCACGACATTCATCCCTTCAGATAGGCCCGCACACTACAGTAATAACATGCAGAAACAGTAACTGTGAAATTATATTTAGTTTTTTTATTATGATAAGTATGCACACAAGTACGGATGGGAATGTATTATTTTCTTAGATAATACAAAGATTGCAATTAAAAATGACCCTGAAGAATGCCCCTGCGATGTTGTTAGCAGCAAACCTTAGAAAGTTCTTGGCTTCGTAATGATGGATGATGATGTGGCTAACACACCAAGAACACTGGCAACTAGAGGAAGGAATGTAGACGGCAAAAAAGCAATGGGCTGGTGAAACTGCTCTTTTTAAATTAACTGAGACGCAGACTTTCGGTTACAGAAAAAAACTACCACAAAAACTAACGTGTTTATGAAGCGGGTCGGACAAAAAATAGAAGCCCTCCAATTATAACGAAAATATGTTTCAGCAAGAACTGGCCTAAGAAACTATTGCGGAATGACTTCCCGTAAGAATTTAAACGAGAATAATGTTTGTGTCAATCGAGTCTTGCTTGTTTGGTGAGTTGCAATCACGGATATTTCGACACTTATCAATAACATATCTGGCCGAACCTAACCTATTTTTCTAGATGTGTATCTAACCCGCGGGGCAGTTTTGCGTGCTTCTAACCCGCGGGGCAGTTGTGCGTGCTTCTAACCCGCGGGGCAGTTGTGCGTTCTTCTAACCCGCGGGGCAGTTGTGCGTGCTTCTAACCCGCGGGGCAGTTGTGCGTGCTTCTA
>SDVV010023571.1:0-12736 GCA_016164225.1 Gammarus roeselii | reverse complement strand
GGGGGGGGCCCGGCCATTATGACGCGGCGGGGGTAAACCAGTGAAAACTGTGGGCCCTGCTGCTGACGACGGTTCCTAGGTACATTCGGGACCCAGAGAGTAAGTTGAGGGGCTACCGGCCGGACCCTTTAGCACAAAAGGGCTAAGTTGTGTGAATGTGAGCGTGTGAGGGTGTGAGGTGCGCCTTGCCGTCGGCCACCCCCCTTTCTGGGGGATGCGGCCTAGTGTCTGTATCTGTATCTGTATCTGTATATTTACAGGCAACGATGATTCAATAATGCTACAAATTTTGATCCTTTCTCTATTATTCAATTATACTATTTGGCAACGTCACGTTGGGTAACTCAATAATCTTGCCCTCTCTTGCTCTTAACCACTTCAGCCACTACGTGTACATTCAGTCTCTCCTCCGGGCTACATTCAAGACATAAGTTTCAGTCACTCTCTCTGTAGGTACTGTTGAGGCTCCGGTTGAAATGAGGCCCAAATCAAATCTGTATGTTCTTCTCTTCCTCACCTTGCTTCACTTTCATGTTTTGGTTTGTGAAATACATTCTTACCGGTGCCTTGTGAGGCAGGGCATCATCCTCGTTTGTAGGTCCTCTAACACAAAGCGAGCAAACCCAACTGCCCGCCCTCCTCCTCACCTGCATGTTGGCGGCCGCTTGTAGCAGTTTGCTCCTGAAGGGAAGGTACGACACTGAGCCAGCTCTCTCCATGTCTTGCTTCAAGCTCTTCACGTCGTCCCAAGTGGTGGCCACCTGAAGGAGAGCAGCATTATAATAGAATACAACACAAGAAATGTTACTTATTTCATGGCGTTGCTTTTGTGCATCGCGGGCTATAATTTTCAGGATACAATAACACTACAAGGTAAACCGGTTAAATTATCACCTGCTGCTAATTATGCGGCTAATTTTATAACAACGATTTTTACCTATGGCAGCCTCCGCGGGATCGCTTATTTGTTGTTACTGGTGCCAAAACGGCCATTCGGTGTTCCGTCATTTATTTGTGACTTAAACTCTTAAAGCAACTAGTTTCATTATGCCATGCTGTGCAGCGCACGGTTGTAAGAACCGAGGTTGTCTCTCAAAAGAAAAAGGTTCGTTTTTAGGTTTCCTAAATCTGACACCATGAGGCTGCTGGCTACAGGCCGTCAGGATGACTTTCATTTGAACAACGCGCGCATGTGTTCGGCTCATTTTGATGAGTCTCTATAAAGAAGAAGGCAGAAAGAAACGCCTTGCTTCCAGATTTATACAACGATAAAAGAATATTGGAGTCCTAAAATTCGATAATTGCAAAATGAAATTATAATGGATCTCGTCAAAAAATACCTCTGATCTCCGTTGATTTACAATCATCTCCACTGTCCGATGTACAAAAAGTAAAACATCAAAGTATTTACCCTACAAACACAAAAACAGCAAACGAAGTTTCAGCTTGTCGTTTCAGCCATCTGAGAAAAAACGTTTTTTTACCTTTATAAACGGCTTTGTTTTAATCAATTGGTTGGTGTTTGTTCAAAAATTGTGACCAATATAAAATATTGGAGATCTGTTCTTCAAGATGGAAATTTGTTTCAATATATTAAAAAAAATAACTTAAATACCCAAAAATTTCGAACGTAAAATGACTAGCCTGGATATGCCAATATTTGCTGTGTCGCTCCAGTGACGTCACGAGTAGGCAGGCCGGGGTCATGACGTCAGACCATGTGATTCTAACGTCACGTATTAAATTATCCGTTTTACCCTGTAGTGTTCGGGTACACTGATAATTTTCACCTTGCATACTCAAATGCGTGCAAAAAATTAATGGAACAAATTTACAAGTAATGGTAATTTTTGTAAGCACAATGTATATATTAAATGAAAATACAATCAATGAAGTAATACTTGGTATTGTGAATAGAAAAAAAATATTCTGCAAAGAATGTGTCAGTTATATTTACTGACCTCCATGAGCCATTTGAGGTCCTGCTTGGCCTGGCTTGGGAAGTTTTCGTCTACTTCTACCACAGGCAGGAAGTCCTCGGCCGTGACGAGCACCTTGTTGTCACACCACAGGATGCACGAGAGGAAACAGCCCCTGGTGGCAAGACGTGGCAATACTCAGCACTAATGCCAACACATCCTCTATTGATGTTGGTATGGCAGCTTCAATGCATGACATCCTCGCTGATGATATAAGATCGATTTCCAAAAATGCATACATTGAACAGTGCGTCGATGGTTTCAAGACTCTTTTATTGATGATGAAAAGTAGCAGCAGTTAAATATGACGTACCTCTTGAGGTTTTTGTGGAATTTGGGTGCTGGAGTGAAAAGTTGCATGATGGTCTTCTTCTTCTGCGTTCGCCTCTGGTTGAGGGGCGTCTCCTGGCCGGGCTCGATGGCCCGTATCTCGGACGCGTGTTCTGGTCTTGAGTTGCGGACTTGGTTGAACAGGTTGTCGAACTCCCGCAGCAGGCCTTCGAATCGCGGCTTGCGGGCATCCAGGTCTCGCCAGCCTGCGACAAGATCAGATTAGGTTAGAATGACTAGGATTTCTAGCGCGATAGAATCAATGTCCTTTTGTTGCCGAACGTTAGCGACAAGCTGACAGATAAGGGTCAGCCTGCGACAAACTGTTCAAGTCATCAGTTAGGCAGCAAAGAAAGAAACAGCGTACACTGATGAACACAATGTGTGTGAGTAATCCTTCAAACAGTTTTTAAAGGGTTACTTCCTAGGTTTTATTATTATATTCTATTCATTTAAAAAGTTATATGGAGACCTGACAAATTTCAAACGTATTAGTTAGTGGATATCCTCGAGCTCTTACCTGAGGGCACGACCGAGAGAGGCGTCGTGAGGAGCGGAGGTCCGTAGTCTTTCATGTTACCCGCTGAGACTCTGAAGTGGTGCCTGCGCCCCTGTGCCAGACGCTCGATGATAGCCGAGGTGCGGCGCAGGTCCGTCAGCTCGAGACTGTTGCACACGCTCTCCCACTCGTCCACGCTCCACTCCACTGTAACAAGGCAATACGGAGATAAGTGGCGGCTCTACTCCACTGTAACAAGGCAACACGGAGATAAGTGGCGGCTCCACTCCACTGTAACAAGGCAACACGGAGATAAGTGGCGGCTCCACTCCACTGTAACAAGGCAACACGGGGATAAGTGGCGGCTCCACTCCACTGTAACACGGCAACACGTGGATAAGTGGCGACTTATCTGTTGTAACCCTTTCACCCGTCCATCCAGCGTCGGTCTCATCAGCACCCGTTGCATTGTGTGCTAATTACGTCGTACTTAGCAAGCAATATTGGAATTTTTGCTTTAAATGTCCTACTACAGAGTGGTATAAATATTACGACCCTACAGTGTGGTATGAATAAGACGACCCTACAGTGTGGTATGAATATGACGACCCTACAGTGTGGTATGAATAATGACACTTCAGTGTGGTACGAATAAGACGACACTACCGTGTGGTATGAATAATATGACACTGCAGTGTGGTATGAATAAGACGGCACTACCGTGTGGTATGAATAAGACATCCACATATATGATAAACAGTGGAATGTATTATAATTATATTTTTCCATCGCAAGACGTTTTTGCAAATTCAAATCCACTGTAACGTGAATTGTAACAATTGTTATCTAAGTCTAGTGTCCGAATGTGCTCGTGCATTCAATTTTTTATGCGCAACTTGAATGGATTTTTGTGATGTAACGCAGCGAAAAGTCGAACAGTTCTCATGACAGTGAAACGTCGATATATTCAAACCATGCACGAGTGACAACAAACATACCCGAAAATACCCATTTCCCAGATATTTGCAACTGTTGCAAGAATTTAAATGACTCATTTGTTCCATAGAACCATCAAACTCAATGTGTAACCAAATGCCTTAGTCGATACAATTGCACCCTTGATTTAGTGTGAATACCACAAGGCATCTTGTGAATAGAGGATTCATTTTTGGGCATGTTCATTATATTACCCAAAAGCTGCAACATATGTTGAGACGTACCTCATTCAAGTGCTGTATTAAAAAGTATTTAATAAACATCAGTATGTATCTGTCGGCAGGTAAACATGTGAAGCTCAAAGCTCTATAGCCTTCGAATTAATACGCAACAGAAAGTGCCATCATCAAACACTCGGCTCCTTAACTGGTGTTCAGGGTAGGCCACACTGCATCTGCATAAAGTGCCATCCTCCAACAATCGGCTCCTAAACTGGTGTTCAGGATAGGCCACACTGCATAAAGTGCCATCCTCCAACACTCGGCTCCTAAACTGGTGTTCAGGGTAGGCCACACTGCATCTGCATAAAGTGCCATCCTCCAACAATCGGCTCCTAAACTGGTGTTCAGGATAGGTCACACTGCATAAAGTGCCATCCTCCAACACTCGTCTCCTAAATTGGTGTTCAGGATAGGCCACACTACATAAAGTGCCATCCTCCAACACTCGGCTCCTAAACTGGTGTTCAGGGTAGGCCACACTGCATTAAGTGTCATCCTCCAATACCCAGCTCCTCAACTGGAGTTCGGGACAGGCTACACTGCATAAAGTGCCATCCTCCAATACCCAGCTCCTCAACTGGAGTTTGGTGTAGGCTACACCGCATAAAGTACCATCCTCCGATACCCGGCTCCTCAACTGGAGTTCGGGACAGGCTACACTGCATAAAGTGCCACTCTTAAATGCTCAGTTCCTCAACTGGAGTTCGGGGTAGACTACTTTACAGGCGCAAAATATGTCTTTGAAGAGCCTCAGCCAATAATTTATTACATCACCGGCGGCTTTATGCTGCGTCAACCGATTTTCTTTCTGCAGAATTGCCATTTTTTCTGATATATATTTCCATGTCTGCTGAATTCTAATTCTCCATTAAGTTCCTCCTAAAGACGTTTTTTGACCGAGTGTGCAAGTCTTCTGATTATTTTAATCTATTCGGTCGTAGTGGATGATTACATGAAAAGTTATAATTGCAAATGAAATCTTGCACAAAACGAACTACGCCGTCGACACGTGGCAAGCCATACATTGTGTCAGATTAATTAATTATAAGTTTTGGTGCTGATGCCCTTACAGTAATTGATTGACCACACCTTCTTAGTCGTGTTGCTCACCTTTGAACTTAGTTGTGATCCCCGCGGGTGATGGCGCGGGCTCGGTGAAGCTCACCCTCACCCGGGTGCTGTCTATCACCTCAACGCGAGCAGTGCTGGGAGAGCCCGGGGCCTCTGAGGCAAGGGACGATTCTAGTTAGACTAACAGAAAGGATGTAATGTCTCCTAGAAGAAATGATATGCCAAAAAAAGTGGACGGCAAAAGGGTTATTTTATAAGCGAGCTGATATGTATCCTTTCAATGTTATTGCTTTCACGTAGCTACGTGTATTTTACCTGAGAGTAAACATCCGCGTAACATGTTCACGTACTAATGCAATTCCGAAACTCATCTGATGTTTCTATTAGTTCCTAAAAACACAGACCTTTTACACCTCTTCGACTTTCGTAAATGCATGTATAGACGCAGCACATCACCGTGTTCCCATAATGCATAGCATCATCACCGTCAACGCTTCTAGTGCAATTAATGAACATATCTAAGAAGAACTAATTATTTCATCAATACTTCCTCGTTTTCGTTCATCTCTTAGTTTTTGTACGTTCGTTCCTGAAAGCAAAAAGAACATGCTCCATTTCGTGACCCCAGTACTTCACTTAACAAACGTGAATGGTTCCACTTAAGTGTTAGACTCGTAGGGGAGTACCCCATGTGAACAGGATATAAAATGAGCCTCAGAGTTACAATTAGGGACATCTCAGTCATCAAATACATTGTATTGGCCTGGTTAGACTGGAATGGGAATCAGGAATGCCAGCATTAGAGCGTTGAAGAGGATTTGTATGTATGTATGTATGTATATATAGACATACAGCCGTTTCCCCCTAGTTAGGAGGGTGGCCAAGTAAGGCTGACACAGAGGGGGAAGGCACCTAATCTTCCCGCCACATGACCGCCGTGTTCACGCCGAGGCTCGAACTCGCGACCTGCTGTACCAGAGGCTGACACTGCAGTGGGACACGCTTACCACTCGGCCACGGCGGCTTCCATATTTAAGAACGCTAAACGCTTGCGAGGAAGAGGCGCGTAATCGGTAGAGATGTGGCACATCATCGACCGTCTAACTTCATACAATTGATTAACCCTGCTGATTGAAGGATCAAGTTGGTAAGGAATGGTATCGAACCATTTTTTAGATCACTGGTAAGCAGATTTTTGCAGCTGCTGAATAATTGTATTCAAGTATGGTAAAAAAAATCCTCCCCCAATAAAACAATAGTTTTTTCTGTAAACCTCACAATGCTTATCACAGTTAAGATAGTCTGATAAAATAATATGACTCTCAGTGAATCAAGAATTATTAAGACAGACTAACAACTAAATTATACGATACATTATGATACCTCTGACAATATGAATGGGTGTTCCATCACAGCATCAACTAATTTTGCCACAAAAATCCTTCTGAACCACTGCTGCCTGCCAGAAAACGTGTGCCTGTACTTACGTAATTTCTCTAGCCCGCTCTTCATCTTAGTGAGGACATTGCACTGCCTGGTCCAGAGTTCCTTCTGCTTCTCGAGATCCTTAGAGGGCCCGTGAGCGGCCCGTCGCACCAGCTCCTCCTGTCTGCTCTCCGCCGTTCGCACCAGACGTTCCAACTGCAGCAGCTGCTCGCTGTAGCTCTCTGGGGGAGAATTGAGGAGCTTTAAGACAGGTTCCATCGACCAAGTAGGCAACCAGAAAGCATATTCGTGCGGCTATTCAAATAATTCTTGATTATTAACACTCAATATGTGTATACCAGCAAAATTGGTCTTCCTTGCGAAGATAGCTTATCATACGTCGTAGGGTTAGTACAATAACCGTGAGACTGAATACAGTGTTGTTCTTACTGTTATATGTCTCCGTGGCTCCGTTCTTCTGCAGCAGCTTCACGAGGTCCAGGTTATGGTTCATGACGGCCACCTCCAGCAGGCTGATGCCTTCGCCGTTGACACTGGAAGAGACGGGAAATTAAACAGTGACAGACTATCAACAGGGCTTAATGCACAGTACAATTGAAAAGCATTATTGAAGAAGAAAATAATCCCAATGCATCCGACATAGAGTCCAAGTTTGAGAGTTGCTCGGATGCCTTTCAGCAGGTCATTGGAATACATGTGTGAATTTGGAAGATGATGCGTTGAGGATTGAATCCTTTCCACTCCATTTCGGGGAAGGATGGTGATACCGTCACCAAAATGTAGCTATGTCAAGGTGAATTACTCGTTGGGGATGTTGTGTTCGTTCCTCCGTTAGAACGAATATTCTTCATCTGCTGTATGCATTCACGAGCATCACAGCTTGTAGTAAGCATTACATGGCCAGCAATATGCAATGATTACGGTAACAATAATAACCCCACTTCTCGAGTTACGCCGACTTGATTCTGACGTCACCTTGACTTGAGTAGCTTTTACAGAAGACCTTGAATAAAATCCCCTTGAGGATGAAGATAAATTAATTATACTCGCGTTCCTTTTCCTGAGAGTACTGGCAAGGACAGGGTTGCGTGCTTGCTGCATCAGTTTCCTCTTCCTGGGAGTACTGACAAAGAAGAGGGTTGCATGCTTGCTGCATCAGTTTCCTCTTCCAAGGGGTACTGACAAAGAAGAGGGTTGCGTGCTGGCTGCATTAGTTTCCTCTTCCTGAGAGTACTGACAAAGAAGAGGGTTGCGTGCTTGCTGCATCAGTTTCCTCTTCCTGGGAGTACTGGCAAGAACAGGGTTGCGTGCTTGCTGCATCAGTTTCCTCTTCCTGGGAGTACTGACAAGGACTGGATTGCGTGCTTGCTGCATCAGTTTCCTTTTCCTGGGAGTACTGACAAGGACTGGATTGCGTGCTTGCTGCATCAGTTTCCTCTTCCTGGGAGTACTGGCAAGAACAGGGTTGCGTGCTTGCTGCATCAGTTTCCTCTTCCTGGGAGTACTGACAAGGACTGGATTGCGTGCTTGCTGCATCAGTTTCCTTTTCCTGGGAGTACTGACAAGGACTGGATTGCGTGCTTGCTGCATCAGTTTCCTCTTCCTGGGAGTACTGGCAAGAACAGGGTTGCGTGCTTGCTGCATCAGTTTCCTCTTCCTGGGAGTACTGACAAGGACTGGATTGCGTGCTTGCTGCATCAGTTTCCTTTTCCTGGGAGTACTGACAAGGACTGGATTGCGTGCTTGCTGCATCAGTTTCCTCTTCCTGGGAGTACTGGCAAGAACAGGGTTGCGTGCTTGCTGCATCAGTTTCCTCTTCCTGGGAGTACTGACAAGGACTGGATTGCGTGCTTGCTGCATCAGTTTCCTCTTCCTGGGAGTACTGACAAGGACTGGATTGCGTGCTTGCTGCATCAGTTTCCTATTTCTGAGAGGACTAACAGGACTAGGGCTACGTTCTTACTACATCAGTTTCCTCTTCCTGACAGGACTGGCAGGGCCAGGGCTACGTGCTACTGCATCAGTTTCCTCTTTCTGAGAGGACTGGCGGCGTCGGCTGCGTGCTTACTGCATCAGTTTCCTCTCCCAAGAGGACTGGCAAGGACAGGGCTGCGTGCTTACTGCATGAGTTCCCTCTTCCTAAGAGTACTGGCAAGGACAGGGCTGAGTGCTTACTGCATCAGTTTGTTTCCTCTTCCTAAGAGGACTGGCAAGGACAGGGGCTGCGTGCTTACTGCATCAGTTTGTTTCCTCTTCCTGAAAGTACTGGCAAGGACAGGGGCTGAGTGCTTACTGCATCAGTTTGTTTCCTCTTCCTGAAAGTACTGGCAAGGACAGAGCCGAGTGCTTACTGCATCCATTTCAGCATTGCTCGTTTCGTCCGTAAATCTTTCCAGGGAGTTTTTGATCAAAGAAGTTAGAATACTCTGACAGAAATTGAGCTGCGTTTGACAATTAAAGATGATAAAATCAGTTTCATTGTATGAGGTTTCCAATGATGTTTCATGGTTGCCAACACAGCGGTCATCACAGTTGTAGTGTTCGTGCCTGTTCAGCAATGCGTCAGCAGCGGTACGCAGCTAACGCATGCACACATCCTCTTTAAAGTAAAAGCTTACGCAGTACGTCTGGCAAGTCTATCCTAGTACGAGTAAACCTATGAATGTTAGGCTTCAATCAACATGATGCCATTGCTATGTTGTAGGACACTTGTGAGTTACACGTGCTGTGTGTTACACGTGCTGCGTGTGGTGCATCTAATATATGCGTCTGCAACGCCACACTAACGACCTAGCTAATTACACTAATAAATACTCTTCCTCCCACACTGGCGTTTAACATCTTCCAAACGTAATCGTCATTACTGTTCAAGTTTAAAACTCGCTTCGTACGGGCTTGAATCATGACTAACAAATCAAAAATGGTGACGGGTGGACCGAGAGCGCGTCGTCTACTCGGCCAGATTAAGGCTCTCGGCACTCGGTTTAGACAGCTCTCGGCACTCGGTTTAGACAGCTCTCGGCTCTCTGTTTAGACAGCTCTCAGCATTCAGTTTAGACAGCTCTCGGCAATCGGTTTAGACAGCTCTCGGCACTCGGTTTAGACAGCTCTCGGCACTCGGTTTAGACAGCTCTCGGCACTTGGTTTAGACAGCTCTCGGCACTCGGTTTAGACAGCTCTCTGCTCTTGGTTTAGACAGTTCTCGGTTTAGACAGCTCTCGGCTCTCTGTTTAGACAGCTCTCTGTTTAGACAGCTCTCAGTTTAGACAGCTCTCGGCACTCGGCTTAGACAGCTCTCGTCACTCGGTTTTGACAGCTCTCGTCACTCTGTGTACACAGCTCTCGGCTCTCTGTTTAGACAGCTCTCAGCACTCAGTTCAGACAGCTCTCGGCACTCGGTTTAGACAGCTCTCGTCATTCGGTTTAAACAGCTCTCGTCACTCGGTGTAGCTGTCAGTAAGGGCGCGCCAGAAGCAGGGACTCACTTAGCTATAACAATCATACTTTCATTCGTACTGTCTCCTGCATGCTGGAGTGGGGCTATCGCTGGGTCGTTGACGCATAGATATCATCTTAATCCCCAACACAGATGTTTGGGTGCACCTCCTTCACTGTTTTTGACACATTTGTTACGCTTCATTCACCTACTCACGCAACGAGTTTATACACACATCGATTTTGAGTATAAGAGAGTTGTTAGAGCTGTGCTGATACAACATTTTTTACCGATACCATTTTCCCCTAATACTGATACCTAAGATTACAGTTCCTTTCACCGATCATGATCATTTTCCTATAAATTTGATGATTTTTATATAGTAAATTTGAAATACACTGATATCATTATTAATGAAGGTATGTTTGAATAAAGTAATGACTGAATGTTGATGATCCGAGGAGACGACAGTGACGTCATTACCATCAGTAGCTACATAATATGTTTATCAATGGCATCATTTCAATACTCATGTACCCGAATCCATTTAAAATTGTGCTATTTCTTCATTGCATAGCTGCAAAAAGAGATAAACAGCAGAACAGCTCGTGTATCTTGTACGAGTCCAACTCAAACAATTCATCAGCCCACCTCAATTTGAAACGCAGCTCACCCTATGAACTGAGGCCTGGTAGCAATTAAATTACGAACCATGCTTAAATTGTTCAGGGAAATAATCCCTCAGCAATTCCATACCACATTAGCCATTTATGAAGCTTAATTGTTGTACTATGCATGCCTGAATTAACATTCCTTAGTGCGGTATCGGCAAAGTATCGGTCAATACCACCATGTATCATCGATAGCTCTACTTCGGCACATTTAAGAAACAAGCGCGACATGCGTTGACAAAAAATGGGAGAAGTGGCGGCTCTATTATCACGTAACACCGCCAACATCAACAACAACAACCAAAAAATCTTTAGAAAGTCCTGCTTTTTGGTAAGCCAATATTTACGCATTCAGAGAGTGCGTCACCGTCAGCAAGGGTTTACGCAAGAAGACGAGGCAAAGAGGGAGATGCAGGGCGTAGCTATTATGTTGCTCTGTATCTGTTCTGTCAGCAGCCCCTTTGAAAAGAGTTCATATTTGACACCTCGAACAAGCTTGCACCGATCCCGAGGACCGCGAGACCAATCCCTGTCACTGCCCCACTGCCAACAGCCCGGGTCAAGTGCAGACAGTACATAAGCGCCCACAAGAAATAAGCCCAACATGCGCTGTCAACAAATGGGGGAGAAGTGGCAGCTCTGGCATACTAGTCCACTACCATAGAGGAGGTATTCAAACAGTGCCACACGGTGGGTCGGGGGGAGAAGTGGCAGCTCTGGCACACTAGTCCACTACTGTAGAGGAGGTATTCAAACAGTGCCACACGGTGGGTCGGGAGGAGAAGTGGCAGCTCTGGCATACTAGTCCACTACCATAGAGGAGGTATTCAAACAGTGCAACACGGTGGGTCGGGGGGAGAAGTGGCCGCTCTCACACACTAGTCCACTACCATAGAGGAGGTATTCAAACAGTGCAACACGGTGGGTTGCTGCAGTTTGGCTCGTGATGCGCGTCGAGTTCATTTGTTGTTATTATTCTTTATTTGTCGCTGTTCAGCAACAGTTTAACTTGTAAGCTGTAATCTAGTAGCTTCACAAACAAAAATGCGACTCCAGTGTGAGAGACGTGCGTTACAAACGCAGTGTCGTCCACATGCTTTACCTCTCCGCCGGTGACAGTGACGCACCCTCGCTACCGCTAAGAGGTCGTCAAATATTTCGGATAAAAGTAGGTAAATGAGGCTTAAAGTTCTCAACTTCGGTCCGTGCTTACACAAATAAGACCCACCTGTTGATATCCAGGGCGTTGTTGTGTATGATGTTACGCGCCTTATCCAGCTGGCCGTTTTGCACCGCCAGGAAGAGTGCTGAAACAAGCGAGAGGAGGAACTTGATGAGAGAGTAGATGACTGACGAGGATACACGTTAGAGACAGTTGGTGACCAGTAGGGGCATGGCACAGGACGGGGGGGGGCGGGGTGAACTGTGATTAATGGGGTATTTTATGAAAGATGGTCGATGATTGGACGCACATGATACCAACGTCAATACAGAACACCAAAACGCAAAGGCCGGGGGGGGGAGGGGTTGTATTCGTCCGATTTGATAAGCCTTCTTGGGGATGGACCCACAGTTAACTTATCAGTTACTCAAAAGTGGGCTTAGTGGTTCCAAATTAGGTCAGAAAGTAGCTGCCAAATGAGATAAAATGTTGCAACATGGCTACGGTTGAGTGCAAGAGGATTGTCGTTAATTTAAATAGAAACGAACCTGATCCGATTTATGAACTCTGGATACAAAGTTCAGCGAGAGCCTGTAGTTTATTGTCCTTGATGACAACGACTGTCATCAATTGGCATTGATGGCACTTGTTAATGGTGGGAGGATGACGCAAGTAGTAACATTATGCGGGGTAGTCGATGCTGGCGGGGTATGCTGTAACACTCATACTATGAGATAACGCAAAGGGTAACATTAAGCGGGGCAGTCGATGCTGGCGGGGTAGGCTGTAACACTCATACTATGAGATGACGCAAAGGGTAACATTAGGCGGGGTAGTCGATGCTGGCGGGGTAGGCTGTAACACTCATACTATGAGAGGACGCAAAGGGTAACATTATGCGGGGTAGTCGATGCTGGCGGGGTAG
>SDVV010023570.1:0-12736 GCA_016164225.1 Gammarus roeselii | reverse complement strand
GGGTGAAAGTTAAGTTAGGCGTAGAAAGATGGGCATTTGTGAGTGCTTACTGACCTGGCAGCGAGAGGAGTGAGGAGGAGAGGGAGCAATTTTGGACTAACCTGAGTGAGTGTATTGAGACTTTTGGAGGTCATTTCAATGTAGTTGTACTGGGTGACCTTAATGCGAGAGTTGGAGATGAAATGGTGGAGAATGTCATAGGAAGGTATGGCGTTCCCGGTAGAAATGACAGTGGAGAAAACCTGATAGGTCTGTGTATGGAGCAGGAGCTGGTGGTCGGGAACAGTTTGTTCAAGAAGCGAGATATTCACAGGTATACATGGGGAAGGATGGCCCATGGTGCAATGGTGGAGAGAGCACTGATGGATTTTGTGCTGATATCGAGGAGAGTGGTGGGGAGGCTGTTGGATGTGCGGGTGTTGAGAGGGGAGGGTGGAGGAGTGTCTGACCATCTACTGGTGGAAGGTAGATTAAGAGTGGAGCAGAAATGGAAGGGCAACAAATGAGTGGGAGGAGGAATAGAGTTAGTGAAAGTGAGTGGACTGAATGTGAAAAGTAGAGCCGAGGAGTTCCAGCAGGCGTTGAAGGAAGAATATGACAACGTGAGAGGACAGGATCTGAGAGTTGTGGAGGAAGAATGGGAGACGTTAAGGGATTCGTTGTTGAGATGTGCGAAGAAGGTGTGTGGTGTGCGCCGTGTGGGCGGGTGCAGGAGGAAAGGCTGCAAGTGGTGGAACGAGGAGGTCAAATTGGTAGTGGTACGGAAAAGAGGTGCGTTTGAGTAGTGGTTGCAGGTGAAGTCGGAGGTGGCTTGTGAAAGGTACAAAGAGGGGAGAAACGAGGTGAAGCGGGTGGTGAGGAGAGCCAAAAGAGACGCTGATGACAGGTAGGGCAGACGGTTGTGCCAAAATTTTGAGAACAAAAAAAAACTCTGGAAAGAGGTGAAGATGGTGAGAAAGGGCTGAGACTGGAAAGAAGGAAGTAGTGAAAGATGAAAACGGCCAGTTGTTGTTGGAAAGTGGTAATGTACGGAAGAGGTGGGCCGAGTATTTTGATGAGTTGTTGAATGTCGAGGATGACAGAGAGGCTTACATTGATGCTGTGGGTGGTGGTGCTCGGATGCCAGTTTTGGGATAAAGACTTGTTGCGGATATTACCAGGGAAGAGGTGCAGGAGGCGGTGGACATGATGTAAGAGGGAAAGCCCCTGGTTTGGATGGAGTTGCGACCTAGTGCCTGAAGAAGGGTGTAGTAACGATTGTTGAATGGTTGGTGAGGTTACTGAACTTGTGTTTTGCGGCAGGCGTGGTACCGAGTGAGTGGCGCTGTGCCTGCATTGTTTCGCTGTTTAAGGGCAAAAGAGATGAAAATGAATGCTGCAACTCGAGAAGTATCAGTCTGTTATGTGTGGTTGGTAAGTTGTACGGGAGAGTGCTGATCAAAAGGATTAGAGACTGTACGGACTGCGCAATTGGAGAGGAACAGTGTGGCTTTAGAAGTGGTAGAGGGTGTACCGATCAGATTTTTGCAGTGAGACAGGTAAGTGAGAAGTACCTGGCCAAAGGAAAGGATGTGTTCTGGGCCTTAATGGATCTGGAGAACGCATACGACAGAATTGACAGGGAAGCGCTGTGGATGGTGTTGCGTTTGAATGGAGTGGGCGGACATCTGTTGAAAGCAGTGCAGAGTTTTTATGCTGACAGCCGAGCATGTGTCAGAGTGGGAAGTGAGGTGTGTGATTGATTCATAGTGAAAGTGGGACTGAGACAAGGCTGCGTGATGTCTCCCCGGCTGTTCAACCTCTATATGGATGGAGTTTTCAGGGAGGTGAACGCGAGTGTGCTGGGTCGTGGCTTGGAACTGTTGGAAGCGAATGGGCAGAGTTGGCAGTTGAGCCAGTGGCTATTTGCTGATGATACGGCCCTGGTTGCGGATTCGGAGGAGAAGCTATATAGGCTAGTGTCTGAGTTTGGTAGAGTGTGAGAGGAGGAAGCTTTGAGTGAACGTGGGTAAGAGTAAAGTAATGAGATGCTCGAGGACTGTCGATGCGATCAAAATTAGTGTAATACTAAATGGAGAGCTCTTGGAGGAAGTTCAGTGTTTTAAGTATCTAGGCTCCCATGTGGAGAAAACTGAACGAGTGGGAACTGAAGTGAAGGCGCGAGTGAAGGAGGGATGTAAAGTGTTGGGTGCTCTAAAGAGTGTAATGAGCTGTAGGACGTTGGGGATGGAAGCAAAGAGAGGGCTGTATGGGAGTGTTGTTGTCCCAACTGTACTCTACGGAGCTGAGGCTTGGGGAGTGAGAGCAAAGGAGAGAAGTAGGTGGACTGTTTTCGAGATTAAGTGTTTGAGGAGCATGCCTGCAGTAACGCTGAGAGACCGGATCACCAACGACGTGGTTCGAATCAGAACAGTGATGGTGAAGAAGTTGGAGAACAGAGTGGATTCGCGTATACTGAGATGGTTCGGGCACATGGAGAGGATGGATGAAGGGAGATTGGTGAAATGGGTGATGAATGCGGAGGCGAGTGGTCGCAGGCCTAGAGATAGACCGAAGTTTGGGTGGATTGATGGTCTGAAGCAGGCGTTGGGAAGGAGAGACATGAATGTGGAGGTGGCGAGAGAGCGTGCAATGAACAGGCGTGAGTGAAGAATTGTTGTGAATTGTTGATTTTGACGTTGCCCTGATATGCTTTCCTGCCTTCACCATCTCGTTGAGAAACGGGATGGTCAAGGGGGGGGGGGACTATGACGCGGGTTGGGGTGGATGGATGATTATTCATTTTATAGATCATTAACACTTTATTTTAGTATTTTATTATTCATTATTTTGTGGGTTCTATTATTTATCTGTGCCCTTTTTTCATGGTGATCTATTTTGTATAAGTTATATAATTATGTATCGTTAGACGCCCGCAGGGACCTTGCAGGGTACGAGCGACGACTTCGCGTTGAGGCTCTGGTGAAACGCGGAAGCGGCTACTGCTCCTACTAGGTTAAACCTACTCGGAATCAACGCTAAACCTACTCGGAATCTACGCTAAACCTACTCGGAATCTACGCTAAACCTACTCGGTATCTACGTTAAATCTACTCGGTATCTGCGTTAAACCTATTCGGTATCTTCGTTATACCTACTTGTTATCTACAATAAACCTACTAGTTATCTACAATAAACCTACTAGTTATCTACAATAAACCTACTCGTTATCTACGTTAAACCTACTCGGAACCTAGGTTAAATCTACTCTGTATCTACGTTAAACCTACTCTGTATCTACGTTAAACCTACTCTGTATCTACATTAAACCTACTCGGAACCTACGTTAAACCTACTCAAAATCTGCGTTGAACCTACTCGAAATCTGCGTTGAACCTACTCAAAATCTATGTTGAACCTACTCGAAATCTGCGTTGAACCTACTCGAATTCTGCGTTGAATCACTCGAATTCTGCTTTGAACCTACTCGTAATCTACGCTGCACCTACTTAGCCACTCTTCAATTGCCCTACGGGGAAATCTGCATTAACTTCGCATTGGGACTCCGGTGGAAAACGAAAGCAACTACTACTTCTATGACGCGGCACGGGTAAACCAGTCGCACTGTCAAGCCCTGCTACTGACACTGACCTCGGACCTCACTCATGACCCAGAGTGTGAAGATATCTTCCGGCCGGACCCTCTAGCGCAAAAAGGGCTAAGTTGTGCGAGTGTATGAGAGGAGTGTGAGATGCACCTTGCGCTTGGCCTAACCCGTTCCTGGGGGATTCGTCCTAGTGTATGTATCTGTATTATATGCCAACCAAGTTGAGTAAGGGTTTTATATAATTTTTTGTGTTATTCCTGTTGTGGATCAGTTAGAATCAATGACTTCTTGGTAAATCACTTCACCCAGTGCTTTGCATATCTTTGCAGCTCGGCGACTGGAGAAGGAGATCAAGGAAGTGCTGGAAGAGTTCGGCTGTGACCGGGAGAAAAAGGACCAGCTGTTGGTTGGCAGGAGAGTGCTGCTGGCGGAGGAGCTCAGTGAGTGTGGGCAAGGGTTGTTACTCTAGACTGCGAAAATTGATTGTCAATTCTCCTTGCTGCCACCCGGAGAGTGTTGGGCACAGATGACCTTGGCACCGTAGAAGTTTGTGTACCTCCTGGGGCACCCGTGAAATCTTTTGGCATTTGTCTCGTAAAGGACTTCGACTTACTTCACGCGGTAGTAAACCCAATCGCTCTAATCCAATCCAATATTGTCTAAAACTTGATGCAGAACGAGTTGCTGGTTTGCCATTTGGTGTCCTTCTTGCTTCGAACGTCAAACCAGCTGGTTTTGCATCAAGTTATGAACATTGTTTATTTATTTGATCATGGTGATTGGGTTTGCCACTGCGTACAGTCATTGTCCTTTACTAGGGGAATATCAAAGGTATACATTCCAACGCGCTCATCACTCTAATCTAGTGCCCATTGGGAACCATGCACTCGCCTCCCTCCTGCTTTTACATATTCTCTGCTTCCAACATAAAAACTCTGGACCGCACTTAACACATTTCTTTCCACTTGATGCAAACGCTACACCCTCCAATTCGCCTCTTTGTCCACTCTAACATTGGCTTTTCTAGATCCATGATAGACCAGAATACATCCTTTCCCTCTGCAAGGTATCTCTCACAGACTTGTCTTGCTGCTAAAACCTGATCGGCACACCTTTTACCACTCGTTAAGCCATACTGTTCCTCACCAATCGCGCCATCCGTACAGTTTCAAATCTTTCTGATCAGCACTCTCTCGCAGAACTTACCGACCCCACATACAGACACAAGGCCGAATCCTCCAGAAAGGTGGGTGGCCGACGGCAAGGCGCACCTCACACCCTCATACGCTCACACTCACACAACTTAGCTCTTCTGTGCTAAAAGGCCCGGCCGGTAACCCCGCAACACACTCTTGGTCACGAGTGCAGTCAAAGGATCTGTTGTCAGCAGCAGGGTCCGACAGTTTTTACTGGCTTACCCCCGCCGCAGCGTTATGGTCTCTCCCCCCCCCCATGACCATCCCGACAACGTGATGCCAAGGGCGGGAAAGCACATTAGAGCAGCGTCAAAAAAATCAGTTATTCTCCACTCACGCCTGTTCATTGTACGCTATCTCGCTACTTTTACATTCAAGTCTCTCCTTCCTAACGAAGCTATGTAGGCTAGTGTCTGAGTTTGGTAGAGTGTGTATGAGGAGGAAGCTTCGAGTGAACGCGGGTATGAGTAAAGTAATGAGATGCTCGAGGACTGTCGATGCGAGCAAAATTAGTGTCACCCTAAATGAAGAGCTCTTGGAGGAAGTTCAGCGTTTTAAGTATCTGGGCTCCCATGTGGAGATAACTGAACTAGTGGAAACTGAAGTGAAGGCGCGAGTAAAGGAGGGGTGTAAAGTATTGGGTGCACTAAAGAGTGTAATGAGCTGTAGGACGTTGGGGAATGAAGCAAAGAGAGGGCTGTATGAGGGTGTTGTTGTCCCAATTGTGCTCTACGGAACTGAAACATGGGGGGTGAAAGCAGATGAGAAGAAGGTTGAATGTTTTCGAGATGAAAGGTTTGAGGAGTAACGCTGAGAGACCGGATCACCAACGATGTGGTTTGAATCAGAACAGGGATTGTGAAGAAGTTGGAGGTCAGAGTTGATTCGCATGTTCTGAGATGGTTCGGGCACATGAAGAGGATGGATGAAGGGAGATTGGTGAAAAGGGTGATGTATGCGGAGGCGAGTGTCGTAGGCCTAGAGGTAGACCGAAATTTGGGTGGAGGGATGGTGTGAAGCAGGCGTTGGGAAGGAGAGACATGAATGTGAAGGTGTCGAAAGAGTGTGCAATGAAATGGCGTGAGTGGAGAACGGTTGTGAATGGTTGATTTTGACGCTGCTCTGATGGGCTTCCCCGCCCTTGTTATCCCGCTGTCGGGATGGTCGTGGGTGGGGGGGGGCATTGTGACGCAGCGGGGGTAAACCAGTGGAAATTGTCGGGCCATGCTGCTGACGACGGATCTTCGGACTGCACTCGTGACCCTTAGTGTATGTTGAGGGGGTACCGGCCGGACCCTTTAGCACAAAAGGGCTAAGTTGTGTGAGTGTGAGCGTATGAGGGTGTGAGGTGCGCCTTGCCATCGGCCACCCCCCTTTCTAAGGGATGCGGCCTAGTGTCTGTATCTGTATTTGTTTGAAGGCCCAGAACACATCATTTCTCTTCGCTAGGTACTTCACACAAACTTGTCTCACTGCAAAGAATTTGATTGATACACCATCTACCACTTCAGAAACCACGCAGTTCCTCGCTCATGCACCATCCGTACTGTCTCTATTCCTGTTGATGAACACTCTCCCCTGCAACTTACCGAAAACACATACCAAACTGACACCCTTTGAGTTTCAGCATTAATTTTGTGTCTCCTCAGGCCTTAAACAGTGAATAATGCAAGCGTTGCGCCACTCAATTGGCACCACGCCCGACGCAAAACACAGGTTCGGTTATCTCACCAGTCATTCGACTATCGTTACTCCACCCCTCTTCATGCACTTGGTCGTAACGCCGTCCTAACCAGGAGACTTCCCTGCTTTTATTACATTTACCGCCTCTTGCACCCCTTCATTAGTATTGTCCGCAACACGTTTGCCCTAACCGGCACCCGTGCACCACCACTCTCAGCAACAAAGTCAACTTCTCGACAACCTCAACTTTCAACTAGTGATCGATCTAACTACTCTGTCTACCTCTTCCGTACATCACCACCTGCCAATAATAACTGGCTGTTTCATCTTCCACCGTCTACTCTTCCCGGCCTCCCCTTGTCTCACCCTCTTCACTGCTTTGCTGAACATCTTGCTCTCCAGCTGATTTCAGATGAAACACTTCGGTGACCTCCCCTACAGTTCTAGTGACTTGAGCATGCTATACGCCAAAACAAACCCGAAGATAGCCGATGACGTGATGCCGTATTTGTTGCTGGTTTGACGTTTGGTGCCAGAAAAACACTGAATCCAGAAGCCTTAAAATCCTTGTCACTCTAACCTGAAATGTTAACGTTTTTAATACTTTTACACAATATATTGTTTCGTGTGTAGCTAAAACCTTGTGTTGGGAAGAAGTAGCCGTAGAGTTTCTGCCGTTACACATTATAAATTGAAAAGCAGACGCAATAATCATTATTGCCTTTCTAGAACGTGTGCGACAAATTCAAGAGAAACTGGAAGAGTTCATCCACGCTCTTAACAACGAGAAGTGAACACCCACCGACCGCTCGTCCTGCCAACCATGGCCTCGGACCGTAGCAACTCTGCCAAGATCTCAACACCCCCTCTGTGTCGATGCTGTCGAGACCCTACAAAAAGTTCTGTGTTACCAAAGCCGTGGCACAAACGAAATGAACTTCGTTTGAAGTGATGTTTGGAAAACGTAGTCGACTTGGTATCGATGAAGCAGATTAGGCAAGGCATGCACATGTTCCTTGGCTGACCAATGCTTGTTGAGTGATACGTGCATCTATGATTGTTTTCGGTAATCGTTGTCTTTTTTTACAATTGAAACGTACATTAATGGATACTTTTCTTCGTGGGCATCCATCGGAAGACTCTCCTTTCTTCTTACATTTCAATAACGCTCGTTATAAAAAGTAAAATTCCTAAAAGCATCTACGTGGGCACATCGAGGCGACGTGACTTCCTACTTCAGTAAAAAATGCAGGTATGTAAGTCATAGCGCAAATGCTAACTGGCCCTTGAATAGAAAGAAGTAAGGCGCTTCTCATCTCCTGCAGTGGCATCTTCGTCTTCTGATGGCTCTTGACGTCGGAGACAATTTTATTGTCGATTATTGAATCGGTGAAAAGATGTTTTCCCTAATACAATTGACATCTAAGGATGGTAATTGAGCAGGAAAACATTTGACTGCAGATCGCTGTGTAGATATCATTCAAGGCTCTCTTTGTGTTTATACCCTTGCTTTTCTTATACATGTGATAATGCATTGTCGTACATTTTTTTGAACAAACACGTTAGCGTTATATGACTTGTCATGAGCCAAGCTGTTTTACTATAATACACACACATGCTATGATCATCATCTCGTGATGATGGATGGAAAGTTTGAGAATAATCCTAAATGATCATCATCATGGTGTGTCTGAAGACTCTGAATGCTTCTAGTGATACGAAGATTGCTGTTGCCTCTTGCCATGGTTGTTTGACTAGTTCACAGAATTCACAATGAATCATCCCCCTGCTAACATTTTAATTTTTGAATTTTTAATAGAGTGTATTCAAAAGTTGAACTCTGAGAAATGCATTAAATGCCCATAATTTTAGCTTTGTTCTTGAAAGGTTATCCAGGGAGCTTAGAGTGGGTAGTTGTTTGTTCTTTATGATTAAACACCATTTCATTGCGTTCTTTTCTCCGATTTTGAGGTAACTTCTCGCGCTGCACCAATTGAAGTTTACCAATGTCTGTGATTTGAGTAAAGTTTGTCTTCTTAACTACTCATAAAGGTTTTCGAATGATCTTCTATGAATGCTGCTGAGTTTCAGCATCATCGCGTACTATGATTCAATCGTTCTTTTGTTCGTGAATTGGTCAGTCTGTCCTGTCAGGTTTGAATACCTACTGCAACTGGAGACATGAAGCGGTTAAATAAGAAATATCTTCGTACTTTCTCCGTTACACTGGTCTTCAATGTTTTTTATGTCCTTTGTACGGTGTATTCTTGAACCTCGCTGTATTTGATTGCTCGCAAATTTATTTCTAGAGACACATTCTTCCTTCTTCATACGCAGCATTTGCTGCTGTAATACTCAAGTTCCTTAACCTCTGCGGTACCTGCTCACGTACAGAGCATTTGCATTTGTCATAGTCGGTCAACGATAATCCTCTTATACTTAGTTGAATTGTCATGGGATGTTGACAAGCCTTGAGCACAGCCAGTATGATTGGTCAACTCCCGGAATAGTCTCCTCTCCAATATGTCACAAACTATTCCCAACGATACGGTAAGTATCTTTATTTATTTATTTTGGCAATGTTACTCGGTCTGTTGAACTGTTATCAGCCTGTTCGCATTTCTAATATATTTCTGGGTTTGACATCTTAAGCATATACTTCATTTCTATCTGAAGCACCAGAAGAGTGACGTTTTAGATCTGGTATCAATTGGTCTTTTTATAGACGGGGGCAGTATCTACTTGATTTTTGTGAGTGTGTTATCAAGGCGAAGGGGCTAGGAAACCCTTCTTTGTAAGACCCTTCCTCAACGACGGCAAGAAGAGCGGGGGGAGGAGAGGGTCACGCCTCTCCGAAACCTATTGTTAGGGTCGCTGATTGTGCGTGGCTGTAATACGAATGAGGTGAAGAAGAGAGAGATAGGTGAAATGTTTGTGAGGAGTAAGTTTGATGTGTTGGCGCTGAGTGAGACCAAATTGAAAGGTAAGGGCGAATGTGAGTTTGGTGTGGTAAGTAGAAGAAAGCCTGTCGTGAAGGAAGGTTGGGCACGAGAAGGTATGGTCTTGATATTGAGTGATCGGTTGGCTAGTAGCGTTACCAAATGGAACGAGGTGTCCTCAAGATTAATGTGGGTGAAAGTTAGGTTGGGCGTAGGAAAATGGGTATTTGTAAGTGCATATGGTCCAGGTAGCAGGAGGAGTGAGGAGGAGAGGGAGCAATTCTGGACTGACCTGAGTGAGTGTATTGAAAGTTTTGTAGGTCAATTCAATGTAGTTGTACTGGGTGACCTTGATGCGAGAGTTGGAGACGCAGTGGTGGAAAATGTGTTCCCGGTAGAAATGACTGGAGAAAACCTGATAGGTCTCTGTATGGAACAGGAGTTGGTGGTCGGGAACAGTTTGTTCAAGAAGCGAGATATCTACAAGTGCACATGGGTAAGGATGGCCCGTGGTGCGGTGGTGATATCGAGGAGAGTAGTGGATGTGCGGGTGTTGAGAGGAGAGGGTGAAGGAGCGTCTGACCATCTGTTGGTGGAAGGCAGATTAAGAGTGGAGCAGGAAGAAAGGTTGTGAAAGTGAGTACTCTGAATGTGAGAAGTAGAGCCGAAGTGTTCCAGCAGGCGTTGAGGAAGAATATGGCAACAAGAGAGGACAGGACCTGAAAGATGTGGAGGAAGAATGGGAGGCGTTAAGGAATGCGTTGCTGAGATGTGCGAAGAAGGTGTGTGGGCGGGTGCAGAAGGAAAGGTTGCGAGTGGTGGAACGTGGAGGTCAAACTGGCGGTGTAACGGAAAAGAGGAGCGTTTGAGGAGTGGTTGCAGGTGAAGTCTGTGGCGGCTTATGAAAGCTACAAAAAAAGGAGAAACGACGTGAAGCGGGTGGTAAGACGAGCCAAAAGGGACGCTGATGCCAGGTGGAGCAGACGGTTGTGCCAGAATTTTGAGGCGAACAAAAAGATGTTCTGGGAAGAGGTGAAGAGGGTGAGAAACCGGAAAGGAGGAAGTGGTGAAAGATGAAAACAGGTAGTTGTTATTGGAAAGTGGTGATGTACGAAAGAGGTGGACCGAGTATTTCGATGAGTTGTTGAATGTCGAGGATGACAGAGAGGCTGACATTGTTGCTGTGGGTGGTGGTGCTCGGATGCCAGTTTTGGGTGAAAGATTTGTGGCGGACATTACCAGGGAAGAGGTGCAGGAGGCGGTGGAGGTGATGAGAGCAGAGAAAGACCCTGGTTTGGATGGCGTTGCGACCGACTGCCCAAAGAAGGGTGTAGTAACGATTGTCAAATCGTTGGTGAGGTTACTGAGCTTGTGTTTTGTGGCACGCGTGGTACCGATTGAGTGGCGCAGTTCCTGCATTGTTCAGCTATATACGGGCATAAGAGATGAAAATGAATGCTGCAACTCGAGATGTATCAGTCTGTTATGTGTGGTCGGTAAGTTGTACGGGAGAGTGCTGATCAAGAGAATTCGACACTGTACGGACTGTGCAATGGAACAGGAACAGTATGGCTTTATGAATGGTAGAGGGTGTGGCGATCAGGTTTTTGCGGTGAAACAGGTCTGTGAGTAGTACCTTGCAAAAGGAAAGGATGTGTTCTGGGCCTTCATGGATGTGGAGAAGGCATACGACAGGATTGACAGGGGAGCGCTGTGGAGGGTGTTGCGTTTGTATGGAGTGGGCGGACATCTGTTGAAAGCGGTGCAGAGTTTCTATGTTGGCAGCCGAGCATGTGTCAGAGGTGTGATTGGTCCACAGTGAAAGTGGGACTGAGACAAGGCTGCGTGATGTCTCCTTGGCTGTTCAACCTCTAAATGGATGGAGTGGTCAGGTAGGTGTACGCGAGTGTGCTGGGTCTTGGCTTGGAACTGTTGGAAGCGAATGGGCGGAGTTGGCAGTTGAGTCAGTTGCTATTTGCGGATGATACGGCCCTGGTTGCGGATTCAGAGGAGAAGCTATGTAGGCTAGTTTTTGAGTTAGATGGAGTGTGTGAGAGGAGGAAACTTCGAGTGGACGTGGGTAAAAGTAAAGTAATGAGATGCTCGAAGACTGTCGATGCGTGCCAAATTCGTGTCCCCCTAATTGGAGAGCTCTTGGAGGAAGTTCAGTGTTTTAAGTATCTAGGCTCCCATGTGGAGATGACTGAACTAGTGGAAACTGAAGTGAAGGCGCGAGTGAAAGAGGGGTGTAAAATGTTTGGTGCAGTGAAGAGTGTAATGAGCTGTAGGACGTAGGGGATGGAAGTGAAGAGAGGGCTGTATGAGGGTATTGTTGTCCCAACTGTGCTCTACGGAGCTGAGACTTTGGGGGTGAGAGCAGAGGAGAGAAGAAGGTTGAATGTTTTCGTGATGAAATGTCTGAGGAGCATGGCTGGAGTAACGCTGAGAGACCGGATCACCAACGACGTGGTTCGAATCAGAACAGGGATGGTAAAGAAGTTGGAGGACAGAGTGGATTCGCGTGTTCTGAGATGGTTCGAGCACATGGAGAGGGTGGATAAAGGGAGATTGGTAGAAATAGTGATGAATGCGGAGGCGAGTGGTCGCAGGCCTAGAGGTAGACCGAATTTGGGTGAATGGAGGTTGTGAAGCAGGCGTTGGAAAGGAGAGACATGAATGTGGAAGTAGCGAGAGAGCGTGCAATAAACAGGCGTGAGTGGAGAATGGTTGTGAATGGTTGATTTTGACGCTGCTCTTATGTGCTTTTCCGCCCTTGGCATCACGTTGTCGGGATGGTCGTGGGTGGGGGGGTAGGCCTTTATGACGCGGTGAGGGTAAACCAGTGAGAACTGTCGGGCCCTGCTGCTAACAACAGATCCTCATTCTGCACTCGTGATCCTGAGTGTATGTTGCGGGGTTACCAGCCTGACCCTTTAGCACAAAAGGGCTAAGTTGTGTGAGTATGAGCGTATGAGGGTGTGAGGTGCGCCTTGCCCGTCGGCCACCTCCCATTGTGGGGGATGCGGCCTAGTGTCTGTATCTGTGTTATCGGTGTATTGAGCAATCAGTTGGTATTCATGACTTGACCAGCCAAAAAAATAATTTTCTCCAGAATACGCAAAGGCTTTGATATTACCTGTTACTTTCAAATGTAAAACCTATATTAGGTTCCAGTTTATGCAATTCTACTTTGTTTTTTATTAACTGTGTCCAACTTTTGTTACAGATGCCATTGTTCTAGAATTTATTCGTCAAATGAACAAATCCTGATTGCTCTGGAAGATTTTTTTTCATATACATTTCAAGATATATATAAATATCTATATTTGTAT
>SDVV010023569.1:0-12736 GCA_016164225.1 Gammarus roeselii | reverse complement strand
GATTTTGCATTCAAAACGTAATTTTCAAGTTTTTCGTGATCATCACGAATCGTTTTTTGTCGAACGTTGTTATGGCGTGTCGAGCAGTCAACTTCCTTTAGGAATTTAGTATAAGTATCGAACTGCAAACCAAATAAATAATTAATAAACATACTATTAAAACTATAATTAATTTGTGAGTGAATTTGGTCGATTAAATAAGATTACAATTATCACGTTCACGTTCTGTTCCACGGTTTTGAACGCAGATTATATGCTCGCTGAACCAACAAGCATCTCTATTGTGTATATTGATCAAAAGATTAATGGGGTATGTCAAGAATACCGCACCGTCGGTGTATCAATAACTTTATTTATTTATTCATTTATCTCCTGTCCGGGCATTAAAACCAACATCAATCTTAATATGAAGAAAATAATTCTAACTCTTGAATTACCTGGCTAATTCTTTTGCGTAGTGTCATGTTTACAAATTATATTGCATAAACGACTAACACTAAGGTCTCCTACTGTGTCACAAACAGACCCTACTGTTAGTGAGTAGGTCTACTGGTGTTGCATAAACGACTAACACTAAGGTCTCCTATTACGCCACAAACAGACCCTACTGTTAGTGAATAGGTCTACTGGTGTTGCATAAACGACTAACACTAAGGTCTCCTACTGTGTCACAAACAGACCCTACTGTTAGTGAATAGGTCTACTGGTGTTGCATAAACGACTAACACTAAGTTCTCCAACTATATCACAAACAGACCCTACTGTTAGTGAATAGGTCTAATTGTTCTTCCCTTGCTATCAAGCGGATAGTTCACCCTTCGAGTCTCTCAATCAACTGTATATTCCAATTGGCCTCGGTGATACCACTCTTATCACATCCTTTTTAGGGCTAAAGACATGTCCTTGTGACGAAGCTTCAGCCATCTGGAGCATCTCCCCCTGTGACAATGCTCCAGCCTTTAAATCATCACCACCTGTGCTTCGGTTACCTGATTCATCACCACCTGTGACAGCACCTGAACGTAAGGAAGGCTGAAGCTTGCCTCAGATCAATTGTATGAAACTGATCGGATACCTTCTCAGCATCATTTACATCCATTTATTCGTTCTAGGTTGGTTTATATGATACATGCATGCACTTATAGTTATGATATAATATAATCTTTTATAAGAGAATGGTTAAAACTGAATCATCACCGGTTCGATATTAGTTAGCAAGCCCTTGCCTGAGCTCCCTGCTTACGGATGCAGTAATTCTATCTCTAAATTAATCCCCTAAAGATTCCTTCCCTCACCTCCCCACTCCCAACGCCTCCCTTTTCCGGCTCCCCTCATTATCTTCTCCAGACGCCACATCTCCTGCACCGCGCATCCTTCCCGCCCCGCGTGCCGCCGCAGGGCTTTGCTGCAAGGATACTACTCATCAAATCAGGACATGCTCTAAACACATACGCATTTGCCGTAGTTTCAATGAAAACGATAGGATGGAATTAAAAGGAGGCATTAAAACTACTTCATTCCGAGCAAAACACGCATAAAGAGTAACAATTTTCCATGAAAGACATCCAGTCAGCGTCGCAAGATGTGGTCCACCATGAAAGAGATCCAGTCAGCGTCGCAAGATGTGTTCCACCATGAAAGAGATCCAGTCAGCGTCGCAAGATGTGGTCCACCATGAAAGAGATCCAGTCAGCGTCGCAAGATGTGGTCCACCATGAAAGAGATCCAGTCAGCGTCGCAAGATGTGGTCCACCATGAAAGAGATCCAGTCAGCGTCGCAAGATGTGGTCCACCATGAAAGAGATCCAGTCAGCGTCGCAAGATGTGGTCCACCATGAAAGAGATCCAGTCAGCGTCGCAAGATGTGGTCCACCATGAAAGAGATCCAGTCAGCGTCGCAAGATGTGGTCCACCATGAAAGAGATCCAGTCAGCGTCGCAAGATGTGGTCCACCATGAAAGAGATCCAGTCAGCGTCGCAAGATGTGTTCCACCATAAAAGAGATCCAGCTAACGTGGTTGAGATGTGTCCACCATTAAAGAAATCTTTTAATGCCGTTGAGTGAAATGTCAGGTGCTTTAGGAAAGTTTCATTTGATAGGCAACAATATATTTGATTTATAAATTTCTCAAATTCGAAAAATGCATCCATTGTTAAAAGAACATGAAAAGATCACGTGGGTGTTTTGAATTTGTACCTGTCTTTTTTAATGAAGTGCAGTTTTTGAGGTAAATATGTAAATTTGTTATTAAAATTAAAGTTTAACTATCAAAATTCAGAATTCTCGAGGAATAAATGAAACATGGAAGCTTGCAATTACTTTAGGATTTTTTTTCTCAATTGTGAATAAGTATATTATCTTGGCCAATGCGGGTTGCCTCGACACACGTATACACAAAAGTGATACACAACTTTAACTCGAACACCAGCAAACGCCCACGAGTGTACGTCGGCTCATGCAAGGAATTGAGATTAACCTTACAGAGAGAGGTGACGTCAGTTTCAGACTATTAAAAGCGCCTATTAAAACGCCCATCAGTGTCCGTCGGCCCACACAAGGAATTGAGACTAACCTTACAGAGAGAGGTGCCGTCAGTTTCCGACTATTAAAAGCGCCTCTCATTGTCTCTCGTTGCAAGAAAACTATCCAAATTACCTCCACAGAATACAGCAAGTCAAAACCATCGATCATTTGTATTGTGATCAACTATTGTAATGAGTCCCTGAGGCAGCATGTCAAGAGCACATGATATGATGAGCTAACTAAACATAAGCAGCTACCTGCGTGGTCAGCTAATAGAATGAGTCCCAGAGGCAGCATGTCAAGAGCACATGATATGATGAGCTAGCTAAAACATAAGCAGCTACCTGCGTGATCAGCTAATAGAATGAGTCCTAGAGGCAGCATGTCAAGAGCACATGATATGATGAGCTAGCTAAAACATAAGCAGCTACCTGCGTGGTCAGCTAATAGAATGAGTCCCAGAGGCAGCATGTCAAGAGCACATGATATGATGAGCTAGCTAAAACATAAGCAGCTACCTGCGTGATCAGCTAATAGAATGAGTCCCTGAGGCAGCTTGTCAAGAGCACATGATATGATGAGCGTGGTCAGCTAACGAGAACAAATCAAAAGGCAGCATGGAGAGGACAGAGGGAGCTGGCCTAAGAAGTCAATAATATTAATCGTGGTCAACCACCAAAAGCTCGTCATCGAGGAAGCAAGTGAGGTGAAGGAAAAGGATAAGTTGACCTATAAAGTCAATAATTTTTATCGTGTTAATCTACCAAAAACGCCTCATCAAGGCAGAAAGTCAATAGAAAAATCTATCATTTTAATCAGGGTCAACCACCAGAAGCGAATCGTCGAGGTGGGTGTCAGTAGAAGAGATATATGAGTTAACCTAAAAAAAATCGTCAATGACCAGAAAAGCTTCATCGAGGTAGCATGTCAGCGAAGGGAAAAAGAACAAACTCGCCTAAAAATGGATCATTTTGAATAGGGTCAACTACCAGAATCGAGGTAGTAGACGGAATAGGAATGAGAATAGGAATAGGAATGAGCTAGCCCAAAAGAATGAACCGTTGTTAACTGCCGGTAACGCGTCGTTAAGGCATCGTCAGTAGAAGGAAAAACGATGAGCAGGTTTTAAGAAAAACAATAATTTTTATCGTGGTTAACTGCCAGAAGCACGTCATCGAAGCAGCATGTCAGTAAAAGGAAAATGGATGAGCAAAAAGAAAACAATAATTTTTATCTTGCTAGGCATGTCAGTAAAAGGAAAAAGGATGAGCAAGCACAAAAACATAATAATTTCTATCTTGTTCAGCTATCAGAAACGCGTCATCAGGCCAGTATGTCAGTTGAAGGAAAAAAGACAATCGAGCAATCCCAAAAAACTATAATTTTTATCATGGTCAACTACCAGAAACGGGTCATCTAGGCAGCATGTCAGTAGAAAGAAAAAGGACGAGCAAGCCCAGAAAACACAACAATTTTTATCTTGGTTAACTACCAGAAACGCGTCATGAAGGCTGCATGTCAGTAGAAGGAAAAAGGATGAGCAAGCCTCAATAACACAATGATTTTTATCTTTGTTAACTACCAGAAATGAGTCATCAAGGCAACATGCGAGTAGAAAGAAAAAGAATGAGCCAGCCAAAAAAAACAGTTTTCATCGTGGTCAATTACACAGATCGCGTCATCAAGGCAGAATGTCTGTAGAAGAGAATATGATAAACGAGTCTTTAAAGCAGCATGTCATGAGCACAGGAGAAGATAAGACAGCCCAGAAGAGGAAGAGCTAGCAAACCTAAATCAGTGTGATCAAGTTACAGGTACGAATGCCAAATACTGCATGTCGGGAGTAAACGGGAGGATGCGCTCGCTCCGGCAGGCTCTGCATCCAACGCAAAGTGGCATCACTTCCTGCCCGTCCAGGACGAACATCTCAATGGTTTATCCGGCATCACGCAGCAAACGAGTCAACAGAGGAGGCAATTTGCCGAGCCAAGGCCATTCTCTTGGGATCGTGGCTGTTAGGGTGGGCCTTAAAGTGTGACACACGGATGCAAGGGGGCGACGCTGTGAGCAGCAACCGGCACAGATGGCTTATTGCATCACAAGACTGATGGATGGAAAAGAGGCAGAGCTGAACTACAGTGAACTATGTTATTTCATGGTTAGTAGGAATACCTTTAATAGATGTTTTAATTGGCTTTCTTTGCAAATATGCCTGCGGATACTTTTGAATGGCTTGAGGAGTTTTGTTGAGATTTCCACGGATGAAAGATATTCAACGAACAGCAAGGAATAAATTTGTACGCTTGTGACAGTGAAATACATATTTATCGATAACTAAATGTAAAAATTAATCATCATAGCTTCAAATTTAAACTAGTAAACATTTTAAATGGGTCACAAAAATCTTTCTCAATAAATTGAATTAAATTAGTATTATTGTTCACTCATCGAATAGATCGGAAATATCCTATCATATCCTACACTTCACAAGCTCCATTGTGTAAGTGGGTTTCTTAAGGACGGAACAAATGAACGCTATTTAGATTAAAACAATTTTATCTCATCTTGTATATTATATTCAATCTCCAGACCATAACGTCCGTTATTAAACAATGTAATACCAAGAACAACATCCGCATCTGGAGATGGTGACTGTCCAGATCTACTTCATTACCTGTACGCATGGGTCCATGACATTTTATTCCCAAAATCTTGCAGCTCATTACCCTTCAGCTCTATAATTGTATAAATATATCACAGTTTTTTCAAGTATGCAGGAAATCCTCTATCATCGAGTAGGCGTCTTCCCAGGCTGCGTATCACGGTCCAGTGCCGGGACTCTGCATGGATGCCACTGTTTCCATGGGAACATGCTTTGTCATGGTTACACTCGCATGCTTTTGAGTAACAAAAGAAAATATGATGGATTAGAAATTCTAAATATTTGTGAAATCATTTGAGGAAAAAGTTTGATATTTGATCATTGAGAAAATTTGCATATATTGAGACCTGGCTCGCCTCGTAATACCTACTAATTTGTGTTAATAGGCAGTAGGTGGTTCACTAGTAGGCAGTAATTGGTTCACTAATAGGCAGTAGGTGGTTCACTAATAGGCAGTAGGTGGTTCACTAATAGGCAGTAGGTGGTTCACTAATAGGCAGTAGGTGGTTCACTAATAGGCAGTAGGTGGTTCACTAATAGGCAGTAGGTGGTTCACTAGTAGGCAGTAATTGGTTCACTAATAGGCAGTAATTGGTTCACTAATAGGCAGTAGGTGGTTCACTAGAAGCAGTAATTGGTTCACTAATAGGCAGTAGGTGGTTCACTAATAGGCAGTAGGTGGTTCACTAGTAGGCAGTAGGTGGTTCACTAATAAGCAGTAAGTGGTTCACTAGTAGGCAGTAGGTGGTTCACTAGTAGGCAGTAGGGGGCTCACTAATAAGCAGTAGGTGGCTCCCTAGTAGGCAGAAGGTGGTTGACTAGTAAGCAGTAGGGTACTCATGTTCCCTAATAACTTAGAGATCAACTTACTATTAGTATGTTGGTTTGAATTCTTAGTGAAGGTAAGATATGACCGTCTCAATGATTATCTAAGAGTCGTGCTATTGTAAGCAGGTTAGTAGTAATTATCAACTTAGGTATTGAGATAATGAACTGGCAAGGTTATAAGTTCGAAATTTCACAGAGCCAATCGAGTTAACGAGTTAAAAAGTTCGATGTTCAAAACGTACAAGAATCCAATTAGACATCGAGTTAATGAGCCCAAATGTTCAATATCAGTTCATAACATCAGTTCACAAATCAGTTAACAGTTTCAGTTGAGTTATTCGACTATTCAATGAACCATTTATCCCATACGGTCAATCAATCCAACTAATCAATAAAATCTTCAATCAACTATCAAGCAATCACCTCCTCAGGCCCATCGATGTCCTGATCAGATCAACTCCCAAGCACACAAGCGCAACAATCAACCCAAGGCACATCCGAGATGCACCATTTTTTCAAATAGCTGCAGCTTCTACATTTTGACGAGCAGTTGGTGCACTCTCTGTTTCACGGTAATGTTTGCTGTATCACAACTACGAAGCATTAATTTACCCCTAGCGGCAGCTGGTACAGGCTATGTGACGTCATCTCGAATGCACGTACGCAAGTGAGGCATTGGCATAAGTCATCGCAGGAGCATCGCCACTTGATATTTATTGATCATCGTATCAGGGCAGGATCTGGATGGCTATGGTACGCATTTTACTGGGTATTTTCTACCCTTTTTTTGGGGACTAAAAAAACAGATAAACATTTGTAAATGTTATTCCTGCAAACCTTCGAAATTAATTTTTCATTACTTGCATTTCATTGACTTTCAATGTTCTAGAATGGAACTCTTCTATTGATGTATTATACCACCTTAATGGGATATACATTCCACATCCGTAGTCAAGCTACGCAACAATTCTATATAAGATTTATAATACATCTAATGAATGAAATGAAAAAGTCCGTAAGTTTTGATGCAACAAATATATTCTTCATAACTGTTATTTCTTAGTCAACCAACGTATGCATAAATGGATGTGACCCTTCAATTTCGAGATCAGCGTTGCGTCAGGGACAGTGACAGCCAAGATACGAGGATACCACCCCTCGCGGCACTGCCTATTACATGAGGCACTCACGCACGGCAGGATTCTTTGCCTCTATCACTCGGTAGTGATGTGACAGCATCCTGTGCTGGCTCAGAGGAAGTCTTATGAGACGAGAATGAGTGTTGATGAGATACTCTGCTTCTGAGGCCACAGGAAGCCTAGTTCGTGAGGCAAGTATGAATGGTGGTGAGTGATGAACGGCCAGCCAGGTATCCACAAATATCGATGTTGCATAGATATGTATATTTTTAATTAAAGAAATACACGTTCGTATTGCTTTGATTGCCTTGCATCACCTGCTGCCTCACTACTTGTCTTTTCAAGTGTGTCTCCCAGAGCGATCAGAAGGGCTAACAGCATTAACTCGTCATAACGTAGCGTGGTCACCTCGCCAATCGGTTAAGGTTTACCAGTCATCGTGTTGATTTGAAATGGACAATACATAACAAATAAACAATAAATCGTTTAATGAACGCACGGTTGAGCCTGAGCACGATGGGGGACCGTACTTTAAACTCGGACTGTACATATTAACAACTGTGACAAGGAATAACAGAAAATGATACAGGAAATAGTAACGATAACTAGTATGTATACTAACCTAAGTTTTAAGATGCTTATTATACGTAGGATCGTGCATAAAGAGGCGTAAATGATGTAATTTCTATAACAATAGGCCATTGTTTGGCTCCCAAATAAATGACCAGGTTTCAGTTGAACCAACGACGATCATAAATAGTGAGCATCATTTAATACTGGACATCTATTAATAAAGAACATTCTATAATGATAAACAATGTTGAATGGTGAACATCATTTATCCTTGGAAATGTTCGTCCGCGCCTCATACCAAATTGTATACATTTTTTAGCTTAACGCCATCGCAGCGAATACTTGCGGCGGTCTTTGTTCTCGAGCCCGTCCAATCAGTCCTAACTTCAGGGAGCATTGTTCATCTACCCACGAACCATCATGACGAATATGGAATCTGACCGGCTTAGTAATGGCAAGAACCAGTTGACATTTACCCTTTAACCAAGTGAAATTCAGTTCCCCTGAATGCCAACCCTGTACACTTTTCCTCCTCACTCTACTGGAGTACAACCCTCCTCATTCTGCTAGCAGGACCACCTGCTCATCCTGCTTAGCACTGTTCACCAGCTGACCACACCAACTGCCAGGCGCAACCTCCCCACACATCAGCACCTGCCCTCACCGGCACTTGTCCACCTGTGCGCATCCCCGCGTGAAGACGGCGGCAGGTGACAGCAGGTGCGCGCCCACTCGAGGGTGGCACAATTTCCGGCGTTGTTGGTGTGGGCGCTGCTGGTGACCCTTCCAGCGTTGGCGCGTGGTATAGAGGCTCTTCGTGTGGGCGCTACCGTTCACCCTCTCAGCGTTGGCGCGTAGTATAGAGCCTCTTCGTGTGGGCGCTACCAATGATCCTCTCAGCGCTGGCGCGTGGTACAGAGGCTCTTCATGTAGGCGCCACCGATGACCCTCTTAGCGTTGACGCGTGGTGTAGAGGCTTTTTGTGTGGGCGCTACCGATGATCCTCTCAGCGTTGGCGCGTGGTACAAAAGCTCTTCATTTGGGCGCCACCGATGACCCTCTCAGCGTTGGCGCGTGGTGTAGAGGCTTTTTGTGCGGGCACTACCGATGATCCTCTCAGCGTTGGCGCGTGGTACAGAGGCTCTTCGTGTGGGCGCTACCGATGATCCTCTCAGCGTTGACGCGTGGTGAAGAGACTCTTTGTGTGGGCGCCACCGATGACCCTCTCAGCGTTGGCTCGTGGTTAGAGGCTCTTTGTGTGGGCGTCACCGATGACCCTCTCAGCGTTGGCGCGTGGTGTAGAGTCTTTTTTTACGGGCGCTGCTGGTGACTCTCAATGTGTTGGCGTTTGGTGTAGAAGCTATTAGTAAGGAAGCTGCCGGTGACCCTCGTATCGTTGGTACGTGGTGTGCAGGCTTCTTGTGTTGGTGTTGATAGTGACTCTTTCAGCGTTGGCACGTGGTGTAAAGGCCGTTTGTGTGGCCGTTGCTGGTGATCCTGTCAGCGTCGGCGTGTGGTTTAGTGATCATATTTGTGTGCGTTGCTCGTGACCCTCCCAGGGATGGGGCTTGGTGTAGAGGCTCTTTGCGCGGGCGCTGATGATGACCCTCCCAGGGATGGAGCTTGGTGTAGAGGCTCTTTGCGTGGGCGCTGATGATGACCCTCCCAGGGATGGGGCTTGGTGTAGAGGCTCTTTGCGTGGGCACTGATGATGACCATCCCATCGTTAGTTTGTGGTGTACAGGCTCCTCGTGTGTGCGTTGCTGGAGTCCCTCTCTTCGTTCGAGATTTCCTTTGTGTGGGCGCCGTGGGTGACCATACCAGCGTTGGCACATGAAGTAGAGGCAATTTTTTGGACGCTGCTGGTGACACACTTCTATCAAATATCAAATGATTAAATACGGAAACACATAGTAGAGTCCTTTCTGCCTACTCATAAATTTTTCTAAACCAAACAAGGAATTCAACTTTTGTTTAGCTAAGTCAAACAGCTCGTGCAACACCGTTGGATTGCTGTTACTCTGGACTAGTAAGCTTGGCAGCACTAGACAGGCTACGATCAAGAGACATGATAAATTGCGGCTTTGGAATAAAAAAATGTACACGATGGTGAAATCGACCTAAATTGCATGAAATTAGTTTAATAATCAGTATTCTATTATTTCATGATTAGCGGGGAACAGCCAGCTGGGCCATTAGCGGGGAACAGCCAGCTGGGACATAAGCGGGGAACAGCCAGCTAGGCCATTAGCGGGGAACAGCCAGCTGGGCTATTAGCGGGAAACAACCAGCTGGGACATTAACGGGGAACAGCCAGCTGGGCCACTAGCGGGGAACATTCAGCTGGGCCATTTTTTATTAATACATGCATATTCGTAGTCAAAATCCGTCAATGTGTGTTTTCCTGCCAGTCAATTCAAGTTTGCTCCGCTTCGCGTTACTCAAACGGGTAGTCTGACTTTGGGGGATAAGAAACTTTAGATAGGAGGGATGGACAGGAGTACCCCCTCCCCCAATACCTCGCGACACTATAATCCGTCAGCACCATGCATGCTATGCGGGGGGACTGTGGAACTCACGATGAGGATCGTGCACTTAGTATACCAAAGTTTCAATCTTCGAATACAATACAATGCATCACTTAAACATTTTATTTATACTCTTGGTTTGTTGCAGTGTGTTCAGCGGGTCAGTTTAATAAAGGATTGTAATGTTATTAGATATTTGGTGTCGTAAGTATTCACTCTGCACTATCCCTATAACGAAATAAATACTGTCAAAGGTCGCAGTAAAAACTTGAATGCAATGTGAAGTGAGCAAAAGTCTAGTATCAACTGGCTAGTACCCATCACTATTTTGGGTTATCCGAGACTTCTTTTTCGTTTACAATTTGGCATTCACCTGCAGTCGTGCGGGTTACCACAGCTGTTTACCCTCCCTGGATGAAGGGTCTTAGGACGGAAACTTCCTCTCTACCGTTCCTGGACAGAGGGCAAACAGACAGCATCTAGCTCTCTCATGTCCTTAGATATAGAGGACCAGCATACAGCATCTTCACTTCTCCCGTCCTTGACCTGAGGGACAACAGACAGCATATTGACTAGGTCCGATCACTGGACAGAGGGGTAAAAAATAGCATCCTCCTCTGTACCGTACCAGAGTAGGGGGCCATTTGACAGCATCTTCCTCTGTATCGTCCCTGGATGAAGGCCCAATAGGGTGGAGGGCCATCAGGCATTATCTTCCTCTCAACCGTCCATGGATGGAGGGCCATCAGGCAGTATCTTCTTCTCTACCGTCCCCGGATGAAGGCCCAATAGGGTGGAGGGTCATCAGGCAGTATCGTCCTCTCGACCGTCCCAGGATGGAGGCCCAATAGAGTGGAGGTCCATCAGACAGTATTTTCCTCTCTACCGTCCCTGTATGAAGTCCCAATAGGGTGGAAGGCCATCAGGCAGTATCTTCCTCTCTACCGTCCCTGGACGAAGGCCCAATAGGGTGGAGGGCCATCAAGCAGTATCTTCCTCTCTACTATCCCTGGATGAATGCCCAATAGGGTGGAGGGCCATCAGACAGTATCTTCCTCTCTACTATCCCTGGGTGGATGCCCAATAGGGTGGAGGGCCATCAGGCAGTATTTTCCTCTCTAACGTCCCTGGATAGAGGCCCAATGGGGTGGAGGGCCATCTGGCAGCATCTTCCTCTCTACCGTACCAGGATGAAGGCCCAATGGGGTGGAGGGCCATCAGGCAGTATCTTCCTCTCTACCGCCCCTGAATGGAGTCCTAATAGGGTGAAGGGCCAACAGGCAGTATCTTCCTCTCTACCGTCCCTGAATGGAGTCCCAATAGGGTGAAGGGTCATCAGGCAGTATTTTCCTCTCTATCGTCCCTGGATGGAGGCCCAATATGGTGGAGGGCCATCAGGCAGTATCTTCCTCTTTACCGTCCCTAGGTGGAAGCCCAATAGGGTGGAGGGCCATCGGCCAGTATCTTCCTCTCTACCGTCCATGGATGGAGGCCCAATAGGGTGGAGGGCCATCAGGCAGCATCTTCCTCTCTACCGTCCCTGGATGAAGGCCCAATAGAGTGGAGGGTGGAGGGCCAACTTCCTAAATACCGTCGTAAGGTGGAGGGCCAACTTCCAGCATCCTCATCTCCCCCATCTCTGGATTGAGGGCCAACAAATAAGATTTTTTCTTTCCTGTTTCTGGATGTAAGGCCAGAAGACAGCATCCTCCTCTCTCCAGACCCTGGATGAAGGACCAGAAGACAGCATCCTCCTCTCCAGACCCTGGATGAAGGGCTAACAGACAGACCGGGAGGCGGAAGGTCATTAGTGCTTTTAGCTAACACTCCTCCACTCTGACGGAGCTGGCTCAGGTTTGCGCTCGACAAACACATCGAATTGTCTTTTGGCTTTTTTGAAGCGAGCGCAGTGTCATGTGTTTGAGCGGCAAACAAGGTCCGCTGCTGAGAGTCGCCAAACGCTGACGCTGTTTGAGTGCGGTCCCTAGGTTAACAGGGACAAGGTTGCTCGCTGACGCTCGTACTCTGCCTGGTGTCCCTCGAGAACTTTTTCTTGTTCTTTAAATTGATGGAACAATAAAGCGGTGACAAGACACGTCGGTGACCCTGGATTAGATCAGGAGGGTGATAGTGGGATAACAGGGTAAGCAGGAACAGCTCTGATAAACGGTGTCGTGAGCAGAGGGGTGATAGTGGGACTACAGGGTAAGCAGGAACAGCTCTGATAAACGGTGTCGTGAGCAGAGGGGTGATAGTGGGACTACAGGGTGAGCAGGAACAGCTCTGATAAACGGTGTCGTGAGCAGAGGGGTGATAGTGGGACTACAGGGTGAGCAGGAACAGCTCTGATAAACGGTGTCGTGAGCAGAGGGGTGATAGTGCGCCTACAGGGTGAGCAGGAACAGCTCTGATAAACGGTGTCGTGAGCAGAGGGGTGATAGTGCGCCTACAGGGTGAGCAGGAACAGCTCTGATAAACGGTG
>SDVV010023568.1:0-12736 GCA_016164225.1 Gammarus roeselii | reverse complement strand
TTTTTCTTTGCTTATGCAGCCAAATTTTCAGCCTCTAAAACTAAAATTGGCCCATTAATTAATAAATCCGGTCAACTGGTAGATGAAAACAAAGCGATGAGCGAGTTGTTAAGTGAGAATTACAGGCGGGTATTCAGTATCCCAATGCTTACTCATACAAATCCTAAAATTGCCTCTGTATTTTCATTGACTGATCTTAACATTGACGTCTCTGAAATTACAAAAGCTATTGATGACATAGGTAGCAATAGGGCATTCGGACCAGACGACATCACAGCTGTTCTATTGAAACAATGCAAACAAGTACTGTCAAGCCTCCTTCAGATGTTGTGGCAGAAGTCTTTGGACACTTCCGACATCACACAGACCATGAAACATGCCGTCATCTTCCCGCTAGCTAAAGGAGGTAGCCTCACAAGCCCATAGAATACAGACCAATTTCTTTGACATCACATGTAGTCAAAATCTTTGAAAGAGTAATGAAAGGACGAATAGTGAATTTGCTGGAAAAAAATTAATGGTTCAACTCCAAGCAACATACACGGTTTCAGAAGTAAGAGGAGCACGTTAACCCAACTGCTGGAGCACTATGACGAAAAATAAATGCATCGTGTGATGGATCAAATGTGGATGTGATTTATCTTGATTTTGCCAAGGCCTTTGACAAAGTAGATCATAGTATACTGCTATCAAAACTATTTAACGCTGGTATTCAGGGGAATGTTTACAAATGGATCAAAATCTTTCTGAAGGGCAGAACTCAAAGTGTGGTAGTGAATGGAGAAACCTCTGCGCCAGTGGAAGTCCTTGTGGGGTCCCACAAGGCACTGTGCTTGGACCTCTGCTTTTCTTAATATTGGCGAATGATCTAGGCCAAAGCTGTCCACATACATCAGTCTCTTGCTTTGCAGATGAAACCAGAGTACTAGGCATTGTCAATGACTTGAGTGATGTAGAAAAGGTGCAAACTGATCAGAACGAAATCTTCAAGTGGGCTGGTGAAATCAATATGCAATTTAACGAATCTAAATTTGAATCACTGAGATACGGAAAAAATTCCGACCTAAAAACCAATACATCGTATAATTCTAGCAATAACACAGCTATAGAAGAAAAATAAAGCCTGCGTGATCTAGGCGTACTAATGCAAAACAATGCTCCTTTCCGTGAACAAATTGTAAAGGTTGAGGCCAGTGGCAGAAGACTGTGTTCTTGGGCCATGAGAACCTTTTTGGCTAGAGATAAAAGGACAATGTTGACTCTTTCGAAACAACTAATCCAACCAGTCATTGACTATTGCTCTCCTCTCTGGATCCCACATAAGCAGAAATATTTGAATAGACTTGAAGCAGTGCAAAGAAGCTTCACCTCTTATATTAGGGAGGTAAAGGAAAAAGACTATTATGAAAGATTAAACGCCTTGAGGCTATACTCAATCCAAAGACGTTTTGAAAGATTCATGGTCATAAACGTTTGGAAAATTCTGGAAGGCTTCACTGTCAATGCAGACAAAAAAATTGTAACGAAAGTGACCATGAGAAACCAGGCAAGAATTGGTAGAATGTGTTGCTTCAAAGTGCTAAAACTGATGGGGGGCAAAGCGATGCAAACGGTTGCATTCAACAGCTTCACGTGCCGGGCACCTCGGTTATTCAACCGAATGCCATTGGAAATACGTGAGATCAAACGGGAGCCACAACTGTCAGCTACAGCAAAAATTTTGAGGTTCACGAGCCGACTGGATAAATACCTCTGCTGTGTTCCAGATCGACCGCAAATTAATGAATACCCCACTGTGGGAACAACTCCCTGCTTAACCGCGATGCCAAGCCGGGATCCGACTGGCAAATGGTGATGCCGCAGCACGAGTGGAGAGTGCCCCACGGATGTGGGCTAGGTGGCAGCCTCGCTGTGACCTGCTGTGAACAGCGAAGAAACTTCAAGTAAGTATCCAAGTACATAAAATACATACCTAACAACGGAATATACAATATACATACTTCATGACCGCTAGGAAATGATTAAATGATTGACAATCAGAATAATACAAAAAACTATGAATGGGTATACCGAAGATAGTAAAAATACATTTCGGATAAAGGTAAGCAGTCTATTTGATGAATCAGACGCGGCCAGTTCATGCCCTGCATGTCTGTGCGTTACTTGCGTGCCCGGGATTTTTAGTTTATAATTTTCTGTATTGCTTTACTTTCAAATCCGTTAGAATCCTTGTATTTATAATGATAACGATAATAAGGAAATTGCACCAAATATCCCTTCTTCACAATCCCAAAATCATGTATGAGTAGAACCCTACATGATATTCTAATTCCCTACGATTTTGGAACTACAGAAAAATGTTTGTTCGTGGTTGCATGGTCCTTTCCGCTTTTGCACTCCTAAACAACACGTCAAGACTGGAAACATTAAAATTTACTACCATCAATAAGAACGCAACCAAGGGACGGCTGTTCTGAGAGTAACGTTCACAGACCATTTTTTAATTACTTTGGTTCTTCGTATTAATAATTTAGTTGAACCGTTTAATGTTACTGATACCAAACATAAATAACTGGAAGGGGAATGACCTCATTGAGGTCTAAACGAACTGCCATTTATTCATATCTACTGTAACATGAGATGGAGACTAATCGGGAAAACCTCACCAAATGTTTTGATTCTTGATAATAACAATGAAGTTGGATGGTGGAAACAATTGTTAAATAGATAAAAATATATATTATGCTCTGGTGATGTCCCGCGCATGGTCACTGGGCACCGGTAACGTCACGTGTATGGTCACTGGGCGCTGGTGACGTCCCGCGTATGGTCACTGGGCACCGGTGATGTCACGTGTATGGTCACTGGCTACTGGTGACGTCCCGCGTATGGTCACTGGACACCGGTGACGTCAGGTGTATGGTCACTGGGCACTGGTGACGTCCCGCGTATGGTTAGTGGGCACCGATGACGTCACACGTATGATCACTGGGCATTGGTGACGTCACGTGTGTGGGCTGCGGGGACGTCACGCGTATGGTCACTGGGCACCGATGACGTTGCGCGTGTGGTCACTATAGGCACTCAGGACGTCACGCGCAGTCACTGGGCACTCGTGACGTCACGCGTATGGTCACTGAGTACAGGGGACGTAGCGCGTATAGTCACTGGACACCGGTGACGTCAAGTGTATGGTCACTGGGCACTGGTGACGTCACGCGTATGGTCACTGGGCACCGGTGATGTAGCGCGTATGGTTACTGGGCTCCGGTGACGTCCCGCGTATGGTCACTGGGCCCCGGTGACGTCACGCGTATGGTCACTGGGCTCCGGTGACGTCACGCGTATGGTCACTGGGCACCGGTGACGTCATGCGCAGTCACTGAACACCGGTGACGTCACGCGTATGGTCACTGGGCACCGGTAACGTAACGCGTATGGTCACTGAGCACTGGGAACGTCAGATCACGTGGCAGCCTCGTCATCACTAAAACTCTTTGGTCCACCCAACACTCGTTTTATTCTGGGTTGGGGAGAAGTACGACAAAGTGAAAGACATAGTTTCATTTGCCCATTTTAAATAGCTCGAAGATTAATCTCGGTTGCATATTTCAACATGACATAACCGAAAAAAAAGTGTAAATATCATGTAAGGGAGAAGTGGAGGTTAATGACATTTGAAGGAAGACCAATTGAGATTTTAGAGCGACAATTTCGGCTTTTAATTTCCGTCAAGTTCTTCTTAATTTAACAAAATTACAACAACATTAAAAATCACGGGTACGCCGATTGAAGATTGCATTCAAATTCTGGAACTATTTGTGTAATGTGCATTATGAAATGTTTAAAAGTTCACATGACTACCTATGCTCTACATCTGTAACAAAATGTAATTCCTAAATACATTTGGAAAATTATTACACTCAGGGTTGTCGATTCGAGACGCAGTTTTGGTAATAATTTCAACAAATCCCAGTCGTGTCTAGCGACTATACTTTGCACTCCATAAGTAGGGTGGATCGTCCTGACTGCCGTGGGCCGTGCAATTCTACTTGTTTCCGTTACAGGACAGCGCATGATTTCTTGGTATGAAATGAGAAATATTCAGATAATTAAAATCAATTCCATGTACAGTCGCATGACAAAATCAATCTATCATGTCTAATATCTTCAATCAATCATACATAGACGACCAATGAGCTCTCTGGGTTAAAATTACACGTTTGAAATAAACGACAGTTAATCGAGGATAATACGACTAGAAGGGGTTTGCATTACAAGGCTGCTCAATTCTATGTAAATTTTATGGGAGCCCAGCGTTCGCGCTAAAATTATTCCCGCACACGCGCACTATCGCCACTTCACTTCACCTCACTGTCATGGCCGGACACTGTCATAACCGCTAAAAATCTTTCATCCCACGTGCTTTCTACTTAACGATGATTCAGCCCACACGCATTTTCCACCACTTCAAAATCTGCTACTGTCATATCTGCCGCTATCAGTACACCGAAACAGGCGTACCAACCTAACAGTTATCACTTTAATGACACTTCAATAAATAAAAACATTAAAAAACGGCATTACGTACCCTACAAAAATACCTATGTTTGCCCCGCTGGTTAGAAATACGTACCTTTGCCCCGCGGGTTAGAAACACATACCCTAGGTTAGGTTAGGATGGGCAGGAAAAGTTTCATTAAAGTGATAACCGGTAAAATGGTACGACTGGTGGCTGATTCTGACGTGGGCTGAATCAGATTTTCGCCAGAATGTCACTGGCAGATATGACAGTGGCTGGTGTGACTAAGGAACGCTATGAATGTTCGCTGTTAAAAAATGGTACCGTAGGTAGGTTGTCGGAACAACTTGGGGCTGATAAGGCAGTTGGCGGAGATGATAGGGGTTGATTTGACGTTAGCTATAAAAGAATTTACCGCCAGGGATAGCAACCCAATTTTATTATTTGCAACGCTGGCCCACTATACACAGCGCACGAACGGTTCTTTAACACCTGTGCAACGGTGTCCCACTACGCACTGCGCACGAACGGTTCTTTAACACCTGTATAACGGTGTCCCACTACACACTGCGCACGAACGGTTCTTTAACACCTGTGTAACGGTGTCTCACTACACATCGCGCCCGAACGGTTCTTTAACACTTGTGTAACGGTGTCCCACTACTCACTGCGCCCGAACGGTTCTTTACTTTTTTTTTTCTTCTAGAAGATTTGTTTTCAAGACGCCTCAGCGATGCCTGCAGTGGGCGTCTGTGTGAAACTGAAGGGTGGTGAGTGAGGTGTGTGTGGACGCCTCAGTGGTAGTGACCGGTGTGAATCCGTGCATAGCCAGCATTTAGATGTCTTATTGACATGTTTAAACTCAACTGCAAAAATTTCGTTGGTATGTCGGGAAATGTTGTTTATGTTCATCGCGTTAATATTTACTGCGCTTGCCGGCTATTTTTATGCGTGTGTGCACATTGTTTTTACATAAACGGGTGATCGATAACTCCCATTTTTTCATAAATAATAACTCATTAACAGTTTCGAACTCAATTTTTTTGTTAAATTGTTGATCAACGGTGCCCACCTTTGATTATTTACTCGATTATTTGCCGATCATCCTGTGACAACCAGTGGTTCCTCTCCCGTCGTATACGCCCCTCACTACTCTCACGTCCTATACGCCCCTGGCTACACCTATACCGTTTCATATCGAACAACAGATGGAATCATCAATACATATCAAGCTTATCGCTTCCGTTCCTGCGATAATCAAGTTATTGTTTCCTCACAGGATACAATGCCTCTTTTCCTACAATAACCAAACCAATCAGTATGCGTTGATGCAGTGGTCCACAACCTTTTTGTCGTCGCGGACCGGTCAATGTTTGAGAAAAATTCTGCGGACCACTTAAGGTACAGTTTTAAATATTCCTAATTCGACAATACTATTTAAAATTTTCTACCCTTCTCTTAACGTGTTCTTTCTAAAAAAAAATTACCCTAATCCAAGTTCCCGTAATTTCAGTGAAGAAGAGGTTTACAAAGAGCTAATTGCCTCATTTGAAATGTGGTAGCCGATACATATGCAGATCAGAGTTGATTTTAGAATATTATCCGTCTCAATAAAACAAGATTTTCAAATATAAGACAATATATTGTCTGTTGACAATTTATATTTAAAGACGTTAAGTGCAATATTTCTGTATTTATACTGGAATATTTTTTGCCAATGACAATTCTACATGAATTTTGGTTAGCATTTATTTTTCATATCTTCCGTTTTTTTTTTCAAGCAAGATAAAATGTGGAGAAACAAATATTGTTAACATGGTTTGAAAAAAAATTAAACCTATAATTACAGATCAATATAGGATTTAAAGATTAAAAGGATTTAAGGATTTAACATTTATTTGGTATAATGCAGCGTCAAGCCGGGATCCGACTGGCGAATGTGGCTACAACATGCAAATGCCGGTGCCGCAGCACAAGTGGAAAGTGCCCCACGGATGTTGGCTAGGTTGCAGCTACGCTGTGACCTGCTGTGAATAGCGATTAAACTACACGTATCCAAGTAGGTAATGACATATTGTGAAAATAACAGAAAATGCAAAATACACAGATGATACGTACCAAGTCTTCGTCAGCGTGAACTGTTCTGAAGACAATATTTGCTACTTACAGATACAGACACTACGCCGAATCCTCCAGAGAGAGGAGTGGCCGACGCAAAGCGCTTCTCACACCCACATGCGCTCACACTCACACAGCTTAGCCCCTTTGTGCTAAAGGGTCCGACCGGTAACCCCGCAACACACACTCTGGGTCACGAGTGCGGTCCGAGGATCCACTGTCAGCAGCAAGGCCCGACAGCTCTCACTGGTTTACCCCCGCTGCATTATGATGGCCGCCCCCCCCCCCACCCATGACCATCCCGACAACGTGATGCCAAGGGTGGGAAAGCACATCAGAGCAGCGTCAAAAATCAACCATACACAATCATTCTCCACTCAAGCTTGTTCATTGCACGCTTTCTCGCTATTCCACATTCAAGTCTCTACTTCCTAACGCCTGCTTTGCACCATCCATCCACCCAACTTCGGTCTACCTCTAGACCTGCGACCACTCGCCTCCGCCTTCATCACCCATTTTACCAAACTCCCTCCATCCATCCTCACCATGTGCCCGAACCATCTCAGAACACGCAAATCCACACTGTCCTCCAGCTTCTTCACCATCACCGTTCTGATTCGAACCACGTCGTTGGTAATCCGGTCTCTCAGCGTTGCTCCAGCCATGCTCCTCAAACATTTCATCTCGAAAATATTCAACCTTCTTCTCTCCTCTGCTCTTATCCCCCAAGTCTCAGCTCCGTAGAGCACAGTTGGGACAACAACACCCTCATACAACCCTCTCATTGCTTCCAACCCCAACGTCCTACAGCTCATTACACTCTTCAGTGCACCCAACACTTTCTACACCTCCTTCAGTCGCGCCTTAACTTCAGTTTCCACTAGTTCCGTCACCTCCACGTGGGAGCCCAGATACTTGAAACACTGAACTTCCTACAATAGTTCTCCATTTAGGCGGACACTAATTTTGCTCGCATTCACAGTCCTCGAGCATCTCATTACTTTACTTTTACCCACGTTCTCTCTGAGCTTCCTCCTCTCACACACTTTACCAAACTCAGACAATAGCCTACAAAGCTTTTCCTCTGAATCCGCCACTAGCGCCGTATCATCCGCAAATAGCAACTGGCGCAACTGCCAATTCCGCCCATTCGCTTACAACAGCTCCAAGCCACGACCCAGCACACTCGCCTTCACCTCCCTAACCACACCATTCATATAGAGATTGAACAGTCATGGATACACCACGCAGCCTTGTCTCAGACCCACTTTCACTGTGAACCAATCACTCACCTTGCTTCCACTCTGACACATGCTCGGCTGTCAACACATAAACTCAGCACCGCTTTCAACAGATGTCCGCCTACTCCATACAAACGCCACACCCTCCATAAGGCTTCTCTGTCAATCCCGTCGAATGCCTTTTCCAGATCCATGAAGGCCCAGAACACATCTTTTCCCTTTGCAAGGTACTTCCCACTGCAAAAATCTGATCGGCACACCTTCCACCACACCCCTAGAGCCACACGGTTCCTACCAAATTGCGCAGTCCGTACAGTCTCTGATCCTTTTGATCAGCCCTCTCCCGTACAACTTTCCAGCCACACATAACAGACTGATACCTCTCGAGTTGCAGCATTAATTTTCATCTCCTCTGCCCTTATATAGCTGAACAATGCATGCACTGCGCCACTCAATTGGTACCCCGCCTGCCACAAAACACAAGTTCAGTAACCTCACCAGCCATAGTAGTGTATATACCGTCTAGAACGCAAATGCGAAGGAATTAGATAGGGATAAATGAGCCGGAGCAAGACGCAAATGCGAAGTAATTAGATAAGGATAAAAGAGCCGGAGCTAAACGCAAATGTGAAGGAATTAGATAGGCGATAATTAGGGGTGCCAAGACGCAAATGTGAAGGAATTAGATAGGCGATAATTAGGGCCACCAAAACGCAAATGTGAAGGAATTAGATCGGCAATAATTAGGGCCACCAAGACGCGAATGTGAAGGAATTAGATAGTCGATAATTAGGGGTGCCAAGACGCAAATGTGAAGGAATTAGATAGGCGATAATTAGTGACTCCATGTATGCTTTGTAAAGGAATTAGATGGGTCTTAATTTGTTACTCCATGTATGCTTTGTGAAGGAATTAGATAGGCGATAATTAGGGATGCCAAGAACCCAAATGCGAAGGAATTAGATAGGCGATAATTAGGGGTGCCACGAATGCAAATGCGAAGGAATTCAATAGGCGATAATTAGTGACTCCATATATGCTCTTTGAAGGAATTAGATAGGCGATAATTAGGGCCACCAAGACGCGGATGTGAAGGAATTAGATAGGCGTTAATTAGTGACTCCATGTATGCTTTGTGAAAGAATTAGATTGGCGATAATTAGGGACTGCATATATGCTATGTGAAGGAATTAGATAGGCGATAATTAGAGACACCAAGACGCAAATGTGAAGGAATTAGATTGGCGACGACTAGATCTTTGAACCTTTTATCGGATGTATTGTTTAGGATGTATGTTATTTGTTAATGTGTCCGACTTAGTCGCTGTACATCTAGGACATAGTAGTTTTATATTAAGACAAATTGATCTTGCGGTCAAATTAGTTACTAATGATACATAGAGATACCAGAAACGCAAGTTTTTTATGAGTCGGACTATGTATTTGTTAGGATGTATGTTATTTGTTAATGTGTCCGACTTAGTCGCTGTATATCTCGGACATTGTAGTTTTATGTTAAGCCAAATTGATCTTATGGTCAAGTTAGTTACTGATGGTACATAGAGATACCATGAACGTAAGTTTTTTGTGAGTCGGCCGATGTATTTTTTAGGATGTATGTTATTTGTTAATGTGACCGACTTAGTCGCTGTGTTTCTCGGGCATTGTAGTTATATGTTTATTTTCTTCTTTTCTGGTCAAGTGAGTTCCTTACGGTACATAGAGACTGCCCGTGACGGGTGGGGAAGAGGGGAGGGGTCGATCGGAGTCAGGCGGTGTCCAAACCGCATATGGTGAATAGCTTGATGGCGTTTATTTGTCAACTGTCACACAATGATCTTATCACGAGATACGTGGTTCTCTTGAAAAATTGTTTTTCTTACGATATCTTTCAGAGTCCTTCGGTATCTGATTGATTTCATTTACGGTTGCTTACGTACGGATTATATAGATGTATGTTATTAGGTCTTGTCAACGTTATATATATGATTGTATTGAAATATTTCACCCGGTATGATATATATTACTTTGTTTGTTATTGAATGACTTATTTGAATAGAAATTTTTACTGCTCAAACCTGAATTGTTAGGATATTCGATATAGTTATGCAAGGAATATGGGTATATATTAGGAGAGCATAGCTAGTTGTGCTTTATTTGACTCATTTTTCGGAGAATGTTTGGTGGAGTTTTTAGCGGTGAGATGTTCGATGCCAGCTTGATGTTGAATATAGGCTATGAACATTTACAGGTTACAACATGTTCATGTTGACGTGCTTTCATATTTTTTAACGCAAAAGTGTTCTCGGGTGGTAGTATTTCTGTTGGTTATCGATACGACCGCAATCCTAATTATCTTCGTATTTGTTTTACGGTATTATTTCACATGAGTATTTTACTATTTTGCTACCCTTAGCTGCTGGTCTGAGGCCTCGGACATGCAAGCATCATACTGTATCATGTTGGTTGCAAGCAAATAATCTCACTCGGGTATTCGTTGGTCATTTCGCTTTTTCATTAGTCCCAGCAGTCATTTATTTGTTTCATCGTACAAATGATTTTTTGTTGGGCTTCTTGGAGAAGTCCATGTATTCAGACAGAGACGATTACCGCATTTTCCGAGTCAATATCGGGGTTAACCTTTAAACTGGAGACTCATACCAGGCTCATGATTGGTTATATCCAGGATGTGACTTTGCTTGATGTTGTTCAGAGACGATGGGTGAATCAGATGCAAGATATGTCTGAAGTATTATATGTGACTGGAATAGGTCTAGAAATTTGTTATAGATTTGAATGGTATCGTAGTAAAAAATAGCGTTATTCTCACGATCTCAGAGTTAAATGTCAGATATTTTGAAGGAATGTATGTTTAAGAGGTGCAAGTCCATTATGCATCTCTATGGAATTTTCGTTATTGATCCCCTGCAAATGTATACTTTAACATCTAGAAGACGATTTACTGAATGGAGGGGTCCTAGACCATTTATGGTTTGGCTACCCTTCACCTTATGAAATATATTTATCTACGATTGCTGAGGGAGCTGTATACAACTTCAATTAGCTTAATATCTATCACATTTTCAACGTAAGGCAAGAGGCGTTTTAGTGCATTTTAATGCTAGTTCAATCGAGTTAAATTTAGGATATTGCAAACAAAGATTTATTAGATATTTTATTTTTAGTGACAATAGATTTTGACATGATTATATATACATAAATATACATGGGATATCATTTTACAAAAACATAACATTTTCACACCAAAAATTCGATGTGAGCATCTTCGCGAAACCAAAATAATGTCTTCGATCTCGCTCTCTTGTGTTATCTTGATCCTTGGTACCAGTGACAGTCTGTGGGTTCTTCATCAATGACGTATATTTATTCCTCTCCTGAAGCTGTCAACTCGTCTTATCGGTATAGGATTTATCATCTGGGTGTGTTTTTTTCTCTGATCTATTGGTGTTCGAGACTAACGCCCTTAGTACACATTTCAGATAAACGAGGACCTTTGGAAGAAGTGTATGCAATACTTGTAATCCTAGGCTTGTATCCAAAACTTTGTTTATAGTCTTCAGCGAGCTTTTTATAGACGGTATTTTTAATCACTATTACATGTTTGTGACATCAAATCGTTTCAGATTTTTTCCCTGCTATTATCCACATTTCCATTCATTATATACCCAATTCTCCTAGCACTCAAACATTTGTGACAGGATTATCTCTTCTCATGCTTCACTCCCAACATATTTGAAACAAAATCAGATATACATTTCGATTTTATTACAAATATGATGGTCATGCTTCATTACCAACATATTTGAAATAAAATCAGATATGCATTTGTTTATATCATGCAATTTTTCACTTCTTATACTTGTCACCCTTTCATTACCCCATTTAATAATTTGATTTCCTTCAAGTTCAGCAGTTTTTTTACTTCACATATCTCAATATCACTGTCAGTGATATCCATTTCACTGAAAGTTTCCCACGTTTCCCCTTATTTTCAATACTTTCAATTTCGGTTATAACTCGGGTCTTTCTCCCACCATATCGATTTAGCCATTTTCACCCAATCTTCATACATTCTTAGCTTGAGTGTTAGTGGCACCATACTTTCTTTAACGCTCGCGCCATTTTGAGCACTGTCTTTCTCATTAGATTGGAAACCCAAGTCCGGATTATTATGTTCTATCAACGCGCCCATTGCATCCTTTGAGGTCATATTTCCTCGTTCATTTTTAAGATTATCATATTCAAGACAATGGTGTCCTTTGAGATGGCGCCAAAGCCCGACTGTGGAGCCTGATTTGCTTAATTTTATCTCCGCACTGCAAATAACATATACCCCCATCTTTTCGTTCCTGTTAAAATACTTCCACATCAAACTGGGCCGCATCTTTCTTCCCCGAAAACGAATCGCTATCTGAAGGAGTACAGATATGAGCCCAATTTATACATACAGGATCGTTACCTTCACTGTGTTGGCACATGTATGGGCTACCATGTAGGCATTTACACACATGTTATACACTTTGCATATCGCTTTATTTATATTCATGTATAGTCGCTGCTGTCAGCGACTACGGGCCCTGGGTAGGATTCCAAACTGTACTTCTGTAAGCGTAGGATAGTTTTGTTGTACTAAATAACTCCGTCGTGTTGATATCTACATTGATGCCTAGTTTTAAGTCTGTACGTTTTGTGTATTTCTTCTACTCGCACGAGAACCGTTGTAAGTGTTGGCCATTTGTGCTTGTCAATCAAGTGGAGACGTCAGCATTTCTTGTGTCAGTTAGGATAACGTCTGTCCCGGGTTAGGTTGCATAGACGAGAGCCGTTGTAAGTG
>SDVV010023567.1:0-12736 GCA_016164225.1 Gammarus roeselii | reverse complement strand
TATATATTGGAAGCTCAGTTTCGGGCCTTATGCGACGTCGTCATAAGAGGGGAAGGATCCAAAGGTGTATTGTGATCCCCCAAAGTAGGATCTGTCTGGTTCATCGAACGTTTGGGTCTTGGCATCTTGTTGAGGTCCGCAATAGAAGGAATTGGGTGTTGCATCGAACGTTTGGGTCTTGTTATCATGTTCTTGGAGTCCAGAGTAGAAGGTATTGGTTGATACATTCACAATTCGTATTTCGAGTCTGGTTTAGTCTCATGTTCGGCTTGTTCCAATGTGCGTTTAAATCCACGAGCTTCGGAGGTAGAGTACGAAGGATCTTGTATCATATCCAATATTGTACATCCCTGTGTTAGGAAGCTTACTATAAAATCTGGTCAAAAGAGGACTCTAGATCTGTGACGAGACGACTTTGCGTTTGAAAACATCAATGATGCACCTTCTGGATTGTAAAGTAGATCTACGCTCGGGGACTCCTGTCTTATTAAAATAGACAAATCCTCTCTCATCTTCAAATCATTTAAGATAACTCTAAATGTCGTTCAGGTTGCTCACACAAAATTATCACCCTTGACGAACAAAAACCTCTTGATGTTGCGATTGTAGGAAACGACAACATTATCCAGCCCGTAGACCTCCATTCTGGTGAGACGCTTCAAGATGTCGAGGTGGATCCAGAGATGTCAAAGGGCAGAGCGGATGAGCAGGCTCGATGAGAAGTTTATGTGTGTCTCTATCGTCTTAGCGGTGTCAGTTTTATATGACTCCTCCACTCTCGCTCACCCCTAACTCCATACAAGTCAATGGTGACGTCATTGACGCACAGGTTACAACACGTATAGCAGTTTTGATGTCGTTGTGATTTGGATTTGATTTCCCATGTTATCGTAAATCTGGAAGTGTATGGCCCCATTTTGTTGATGGTTAAGTCATCTGGCTGTGAAAGGCAACTATTTTGCTTTCCCAAGTTATCGTACTCATGTATAAAATTATGAATGCTGCATCTAATGCATGATTTGTAATGTTCATCTTGTTGGTGCCAGTCGTATTTTCACTCGAGATGTAAGTATAGCCAGTTCTAACATGCCTTTTTTTTGTTTTATCCAGGAGATATCTTTCTGTAACTTTTTGAGTCTATTATTTGTTGTTTTACTATGGATTTGTTTTTCAATAGCTTTGTTATTTGTTTACTCATGTAGGATGAATCAAGACGATGTGACAATGGAGAATTTGATTTGAGCCTTATTTCAACCGGAGCCTCAACGTGACGATGGAGGAAACGCCAGTGTTGGATACTCGTGGAGGAGGAGAGAGCGTGCATAACCAAGGAATGCAATGAACGACGCGCTCACTTGCCCGACACCTGGTTTAATGCCTGCTAAACCCCCAATTGCTGCTCAACCCCCAACATATGTATTAGCAAACAAACAGGTTACAAGTCCATAAAAGGTTATAGCAAGCAAACAGGTTACAGGCCCCAAAAAAAAGGTTATAGCAAGCAAAAAGGCTACAACGTCAGAGGCTGTGAAGTTCGCCAAGGTTGCAAAGGTTGCAGAGGTGGAAGCTAGCGCAAAACGCACTGCCCACAATTCGGAACCATCTGGAGTTCACGATCCTGTTGATCCAGCGTTAGCGTCGAGTACTGTTAGCATAGGTCCATCGTTGCCACAGAGTACTGATCCGACTGTTAGCTCGGACAGGTCCTCGAGTCGGTCTAGCGCTGCAACATCCTTCTCGTTGGAGACATTTACGCCCATGTCTACTGATGATACGCCTACATCTTCGCTTCAGGATATGGATCCGTCTACGGTCGAATCGAAACTAGCATTGGATAATATTCAGGATCAAGCTGCTCCGTTGCGTGAGCCTGTCTTTTATCCGCCTACCTCTAAATGAATTTGGGAAAACAATTTTGTAACTTTAAAATTCGTACCACTCACTGGATATTCCAACATATCCACACTGATTACATTAGGACGTGACGAGCTAGTCAAACAAGCTACATTAAAATTAGGCAAAATCCAAAGACTCCAATGCACTGTAAATATTAAAATTATGCAAATTAATTGAGGATGGAGCTGTTGACAGCAAGGAGTGGGTGCTTAACACAAGAGCTATCCAGCTAATAAAAGAACACGATTTCAGGTGAGCTGATTGAGAATCTCGGGGTTGATTTACAGAACAGATTAGAAAAACAGGAGCGAGAAGGTAGTGGCTGGTTTATTAAAGCAGTAACCAGTGTTGAGCTTGTATTCTACAAAACTGGTGTTAATGGAACAAAACATCTCGGCGATTATGTTCCTTGGTTCAAAAACTGTGCAGGTCGGCACCACATTATCAACATCAAGAAAAAAAAAATTGTGCGCTCACAAGCCTCATCGCCACTTCCATTTGAAACAACATTCAAATCTCTCAATTAAAAGAAAACAATCATGTGCTACGTATCTCCCATACAGAGATACTTACTTTAACTTCCCAAAACTTGCCTTGAATAAACGTGTTGCTCTAGAAGACTTATATCTTATAGAAAAAGGAATGTAACGTTAACATCAGACTGTATCAAATCACAAAGAGAAAGAAGGTTATGGTCTCGTCAATATTTGCTGGGGTAGTTTAGAAGCCAGCGAGAAACGCACGGTCCACCTGGTTCAAATCTCAGAGGTCAATCCTGTCGCGCTCATACCTTGCTTTAATTCGTCCATGAAATCATTCAAAAATACGACGTATAGAGACAATTTGTCTTGTCCATTCTGCAGGCAAGGGATGAATGAAAGCAAAAACGCTGGGCATGGGAAGTTGTGTTCGTCCAGTACAGGCTTGCAAACTATCAGTATGCCTACAGAATGCGGGATGTACCAATTTTCAGGCATGCACGCATCAATGAAACCACCTGTTGCTACATATTATGACTGTGAAAGTGTACTTGTTCCATGTCAAGAGGGGGAAAATGTAATGTTCTAGTCAATACAGACGGAAATATTGTATGGCACAAAGTAGTTGGTTCGTCTTCAATTCCGCTTGAGGAGATGGACACAGATCTCCTCAAGAATTTATTGATGGATTATAATGAATATATTTCAACCTTACCATTGTTCCCCGTACCTGTCTTTACACAAAAAAAATGTTAAACAAATATTGCGAAAGCAACAAACATGTAAGTGCTGAGTTGATACTTTGGAGAAAAAGGGAAAAAAACGAGTGCGCCACCACAATCATTACATTGAAGGTGTCTTTGGGCTTAAGAAAGAATAGATATATGGCAACTACATTTCAGCTCTTTGTAAACTTTGAAGCTTCAAAACTACGGAAAAACTCATTTATATGCCTTGCATAGCTCACAATGACTCTGCCTTTGACATGAGGTTTATAATAAGAGGATTTGACGGCAAAAAAATTTGAATATTCGTGTTTGCCATAACATTCCGATAAAATGTTCAACGTCTCCGTCTCTTTGGATGATGACACGAGCATGCACAGCGTCAAGTTAATCGACTCCTACTCGTTCCTCAACTAAAGTTTAGACAGTCAGAACAAAAATCTTAAACACAGTAGGCATGATATGCCGCTCCTCAAAACCCATCTCACAAGTCTAGGTAACAGAGAAAAGTTTCTATAACTCGATACTCGAACAAAGCTTTTCTGTTATGATGCCATCATATCTGATTTTGTGCTGGACCAAAAAAAAGTCCTGTCGCATCAAGACTTTAAAATCAACTTCGAGGTAAAGGAATTTCTTGACTCTGATTATGCTGAAATGATTTGAAATGTGGCAAGCAGCCAACTGCAAGGCCCTGCGTGACTACATGAATATTTTTCTGTTAACCGACACGCTGCTAATTACTGATGTCTTCAAAAAGTTTAGGGAGACCATGACACGCGATTTCACTCTGGATCTCGTCCAATTTGTGAGCGCCCCTGTCTTTGCAATGCAAGCTGCCCTCTACGATGGCAAGATAAAACTGGAGCTGGTGAAAGATATCGATCTGCTTAATCTGATTGTCAAAAATACGCGAGGTGGATTTGCGACGTTGACGAAAGGTCTTACCAAGACAATCCCTGTTGCAAAGATTTTGACCCTGAACAACCTGTGTCATCAGCAGCTGTGTTGGACTTCAACAGTCTTTATGGCGGATGCTTGAATGAACCCCTTATCATTGGCAAAATTCATGAGCTCACACCCGAAGAAGTTGAAGCATTTGATTTGGTAAAGGCAGACTGTTCTGGCGAATACACTTTCATTGTCTGTATTGATGTCCAAGTTAGCGACGAAGTTTCACGAAAACAGATGTGCTGCCACTACTGCTTCATCACAAAGAGGTCAGCTTGGATGATGTATCGCAATCCACAAAAAATCTCCTCGCAGGCTCGGAACATCTCACAAGCAGGAAACGAGCAGATCGTAAGCTAGGTGCTAGTCATTTGCCTCCAACTGACTACCTCGTGGCTCTGTAACTATTGCAAGTACTACTCAGACAAGGACTGGAAGTTACCACGGTTTATCGAATTTTCCGAATGGAACAAGAACCTGTCTTCAAATCCTCCATTGTGAATAATATACAAAATGTCAAAAGTCCACGATTTTTTTTCAAAAGTCCCTATATAAGCTATTATCAAATGGTTTATACGGGAAACTTTTGTTTAGTCCGCTCTACATAAGTCTAGAGGCAAAGGTCGTGTGTACAGCCAACAAGTTCCGAAAACACGCTGCCAACCCCCTCCACGAAAAACTGCTACGCCCCGGCCCCGAAACAGTCATCATGATCCTCAAACAGCAAATGTCCAAATCGTTCACCCACTCCAAGTTAGATTCTACGTGCTTGAAAAAGCTGAAGCAAAATCTACAGCTTCTTTCATGACACTCTGAAACCACGCTACGGTGACAACGTCTCGCTCATCTACTCGTTCACAGACTCGTTGCTGATCCAGTTCAAAGGTGTTGACGACATTGGAACAGAAATGCGTAAACGTCTTCTGGCTGAATACGTGGACTTTTCCAACTACCCCAAAAATCATCCCATGTATGGTGAAACAAAGAAAGGACAGCTGGGGCCACTGAAAAGCGAAACAGCCTACGACTACCCGAGTAAAATCATATGTTTGAACCAAAGTGTTACAGCATGTTACTCGAATCCGACGTCACAAAATCAGTTGCTGAGGGTGTCAATCATCAGACACAAACCAAAATCAGACATGAACAATACAGAGATATTCATACTCAGGAAACATATAGAAACATCGAGACCTTACAAAACATTCGCGCACAAGCATGCCAGCTTGAAACTGTACGCACTATTAAAGTTGCCCGAGTAAGTTTAGAAATAAGCTCCACAATGTTGATGCATGCACAACTCTAGCCTATGTCTATCCATATATTATCAAAAAATCCATTGAAGTTGAACCTACCGTCACTAAAAAAAAGGAAGCGATGTGTCGTGGATGATGTTAACACTATTATGGATTTACCTTGGAAGAGACGCAAGCCTGGCAGGGCCGTCTTTGGCGAGTACACTCGCGTGAATGATGAAAGTACATCCACGTCTTCAGGTTGTTTTCCTTACATTTTCATAAGATGTAAATATGTAAATGTTCCCAATAGGTTGTAACACTGTTAAAGTTCATAATTTATTGTAACTATGTTAATGTTCCTAATATGTTGTCACCTTGCTACTATGTAACTATGTAATTAATGAAAAATATTTAAACTTCAACATATATGTTTCATTGTCCACAGGCATTCGGATTGAAAATGAATGAACGTATAAATGTAGTGCCTTCTATTTATATCCGATATCATAAAAAAACGCTGTGTACCGACAGGTCCACTCTATGCGAAAGGATCTTTGCTCCTTAAGTCCAAGTAGAAACCTCGAACGGAATATATACGACGAGTGATTAATGGTGCCGTAAACTGACGTGTAGAGATGAAATCTCGCGATTAGACGGGATCTCGAGTGGAACGGGTCTCGAGATAATATCTGAGCCTAAGACAGTGATGGATAGAGCCGATCTGGCTCCGTACCACTGCAGGTCACTCATACTGTATACTGCCTGCGATGACAGTGTCCTACTGTAGATATACTGTAACTTACAACTGTGAGTAACGTATAAAAAGCGTTTGGATTTAATCCAATAATATAGCTTTTGCTCTATTATAACAAAGAACCTACTTAATACCGCATTCAAATTTATACCTACTAATATATACCTTATAAATAACAAGTCATCGCACCAAGGAATGGTAATGTTCGAGCAATGAAAGCATCAGCCAGTTTAAATCCTATCACAACGCTATAATTACCACAAAATAATACGATATATAAACACAAAATAATATCCTACACGTGCAATCAACCCGGTACTCACTTCAGGTCAAAATCAACCAATGAAAAAACATGGGGGCCTAATACGAGAAATACATTAACTAATAATTAACAATTAACTAATATATCCTACACGTAATCATAAACAACAAATCACCAGGGCCAGTATACATCCCGTAGAATCAGGGCCGGTTGAGGAGGCTTAGACGCAGGGCATATCCGGAGTCCTTAGACCCCGGGCATATTTGGAGTCCATGGACGCCGGGCATATTCACACCGCGTAGACGCCGGGCATATTCACAAAGCGTAGACGCCGGATATATTCACACCGTGTAGACGCGGGCATATTCACGCCGCGTAGACGCCGGGCATATTAACACCTATACTAACTTCTGACGCCCCTACTGTATTAGGTGACGAACATGCTTTGGTTAATTTTCGGCGGCAATATTTTGTGCAGTGACAAACCATCACAGCTATGTCTTTTTGGTAATCTTAAATAGAGGCGTTTAGTGATTGATTTCTCTAATCAAGTAACTATACTCTATCATGAACGAGTTTCAACCCACGTAGGTTATTAGGAACAAAGGCACGAAGTATGTTACATATACATATATATTGAAACTGTACAGATGCAGTTAATTTGGTTGCTACACATCCCCCTATGCGTTTGCACCTTACGGGAAAAAGAAACCGGAGCCTCTACGCATGCTGTCTTTGTGTGTAGTTACAATCTGTGTAAGGAATTATGAGGAAACTAATTTTTAGTTACGTTGTTAATTTACAGCTCCCTACAAATTTGATGTGTTGTTCAGGAGAAGTGGCTGGTTCGGGAAGTGATAGTTGTGCAGACAAGAGGGCTGCAGGATATCCCGCTTGAATCCGAGGCGGCAAAGAAAGTACAATACCCATTCATCACTGAACAAAAGTGGTAACGCAGTGAATTGCTAATTCGCGCCCAATTTAGCTGAGCTATCCGACCGCATCCCGCATCATGGGATTAAAATAATAGCCTGAACATCTTAGATGAAACTATTATCAGTGGAAAACGATAAGTATTGTAGATTATAAAATTATATAAAAGAAGACATCATCCGGTAGACATTATAGTGTAGAGGATTTAGTTATAAAAGTAGTGACGTCGGCCTGTATATAGTAAATGAAGCGTCCGTGCACGCAAGTGGTGGCACCTCTCTTTACTCAATATAACATAGCGCGATAGCAAAAGTAAGATTCGATTAACTTAAAGCTGCAATGCAAGATATTTCAGTGTCTATGCTGAAGTAAAATGAGCTATCAAAGTAGAAAATTAGCATTGGTCATTTGAGCTGGATCGTCGAGTTATTTATGTAGGTAAGTTTATACCGACACACGTGTTAAATATGATCCGTGTCAGTTAAATTGCTTTATATTGTGACACTTGCATCCAACGGCAAAAAAGATGAGATTTAATATGGGATCTTCTTTAGAACTAACAGTTAGACCTAGCTTAACAGTTACTTCCTGCCATTCCATGCTGGAAACTAAATCAAATGGAGATTTTAAAGTAAGATCTCGTGATACAAAGAAAATACCGGTAACAGTCTTCGTTTGGTGAAGAAAAGTTATTGCACCCGGTAATGGTAAGAACATCTTTCGTTTGATATTTTTCTTCTGTCCATAAATATTTTATATACTGCTTTAGATAACTAAGTTGTTAAAAGTTTGAATCGCAGCATTAGTGGAGGAGATAACATTTAAAAGGACGAAAATTAGTCGTTCTAATAATTTGAATATTGCATGCATGTTTGCCTTACTTTTCATGTGGAATACTGATTGACAGTGGTATCATTCAAGGATTCATTGAAGACCATTTTCAAGATTTAAATTATTTTCATGGTCACAGGAAGGAATTGAAGTTAGTAATTTGTGTTTTTTGATGCCAATGTCCCAGCGTAAAAATCTTCATTTATTTTTAATTGAGAATTTTTAATTTGTAGAAAAAATGTATTATTTGAAAAAAACAGCACTTTTTTCATTTCGATTCAGCTTGACCACTGTAATTTTTGATGCCGCTAGAGGAGTGATAGTATTTTGAATTGGGCAAAAAAGGTTAACCTGCTGTTATCAGTTATAAGATGAAAAAAAATAGGTACATGATATGGGACCTGGGAGAGGATTTCATTCTAAAATTAATGACCAGTTGGGCGAGAAAGAAAACATTCCAATATTGACCTTGGACGTGGAAGTAAATTTCAGTTCATTACGAAATACCGGGTCAGCGTCCGAAATTGTTCTGACGTAAAATATTAACTATTCTAATTTCTATCAAATGCAATGATAATGTGAAATTGTAAATTTTACATTTTGGATTCAAGAAGCGTTCTTCGCGAACATGTCCGAAAATATTGTACTAGGTTAGACAAGTAGTACGAAGTTCTATAGAACATACAAAGAGTTGTCATCGGCCAAGTGATATCAGTGTGAGCCCCCCGTCACCTCTAAGGTACCTCAAGGCAGCGTGCTGGGTCCGGTCCTCTTCTTCATCTATGTGAGCGAGAAATAGTTCGAGACTAGCGATCTAACTAGTTCTCCAGAAGCTCATCAAAAGACCTAATACGTAGTAGATGCCCTTCAATGTTTCAATATATACCGATATACCCAAGCGATGTCATAATGCTGACTTCAACTATACAATGAAGTAAGTGATCTTGCTGCTGCCAATTATTAGCGAGACTTGGGGGCCCTAATTTCATGAGTCTTGAAATGGGACGCATAGGTCGATGAAAGTTACAAGCGAGCTAATGGCAATGTCGACTTCATTTATCATAACTTTATCTGAAAAACCAAGGACATAGTGCTCGTACTCTTAAAGTACCTTTTTTGTCCACACCTGAAGCAAGCAGTCTAATTATTGTGATCTCCACATATTTATCAATCAAGGCCCAATCAAGTTCTCCTACTTCCGTAGGCATGAGAGGCTATCTGCTATCAGTTAACCAAAGACCGGCAACAAGCAGATGTCGGGACCATGATATTTGCAAATCGAAACCGCACCAGAGGAGAGCCATCTGCTCAAACTCAACGGAGCGGCAGAGAGTCGGAAGTTTTTTTTTCCTCCCAGTGCCAGAGAGAACTAACAAGTTTATAATTTTTTTCACATTTTCAATGCGAAAATCGGTGTGGCAGGGATCGGAACGACATAAAAATTATGTACTTATCTCCTCCATTCTTTGTGTAATGTTATTTGTGAAATTGGAATACCCGGTGCCTTTCTTTTCTGCGGTTAAATTATCCGTTAGGTATTTCCAGGTTGTTAATGATTATATGCGTCTCCTTTGATTTAATCTCAGGAGCTGCTAGGAACAATTCTTTTCTGAGAGGTCCCTTTGACGTCTCACATTCCAGTCGCGAAATGCTCTTCACGGAACCACAAGTGATTGGAAGACTATGTCTTCGGAACACTTGATTGAGTACTACAACCCAGGAAACTGGCCGTGCTGCACTCCAATTTTTCGTTAGTCAAAATTTCATAACTCATATGCCTATTTCAACAAAGACGTTAGAGCTGACACGTGCTAACCTATTCTAAGGAGAGGTTCTTCCAAGGTCTTACATTGAAGCTGGCGTAGGACCTTTGAAGAACTGCATGTGCACATGAGAATTGTTGTTTTGAATACTTGAAGGGCACCACTGCCTAGGAAACTGGGCGCGGGAGCTTACAAATCTTTGCGCATCTCAAAATAATCCCACAACTCTTGTGCTTATATCTATCTAGATTCAACACTTAAAACGGGGATCGGCTCTATAACCCCCAGGCTTTGTGTCAAGCCACTTGGAATGCCCGCAAGAAAATATACGAATCCACTGAACGTTTAAGCGTGTCCGTCTCCGCTCGACAGGCAGAGGTGCGACCGTCTGAAACCAAAATGAATTCTCCATATTTCTACTTGCTCCAATCCTATAATTCGTTCACAATCGAACACTCGACCGTTTTTTCTCAGTGGCTAAAATGCTTCAGATTATAATAGGGTGGTAGCCAATAGGTATCCGTGTGGGAGCTCTATTGACTATCCATCATTCTTCTTTCAGAGAAACAACTCATGAACATTTGTGCTCGTTTTGTATTCCCAACCTTAGTACTATTATTTAAGTGGATTAGCAGGCAGACCTGACGATTAAAGGCAATAGCGTAATACAATTAATTATCATGTTATTCAAATTTTCCCTTGCAGCAAGAGACAATAAGATCGGTGAAATGAAGTAATATATGACATGAGTAATGTGAAAAAGCATCACCCACAGTTGAGATGTGAAAAAATACACGCCAGCTTTCCAATAATCATAAACGAGAATCAAATTAACTAAAAAAATGCATGTTAAGGAAAGCCACTGATATAGATTTTATTTAAAAAGATGGAATAGCAGAATCACAATTAGGACAACGAAATCATCTTAATCTTAGGACAACGAAATCATCTTAAGCGCGAGTGTTTCTGTTTACGCCAATTGAGCCAAACGCTCCATTGCAGTGCGTCTGGCTCAATTGGCGTAAATGCGACGATGATAGAGGCACTCAACACGAATAAAAAAATTGTACAATGATAAAGAGAATCAATGTAGATTGGAGGAACTTCAAATCCGCAAATTGTTTGTTATATTATCAAGGTTCCGGCTAACACGATTTTGAATCAGTCATGTATTTAATTCAATCAGAACAATAAGCGCGCGCCCGTCAATGTCACGTTGACGGGTACGTTGTTTATTACTTACAATATTTGATGAACTGTAACCATGATTTCATATCAGTTATTATTTCAAATTGAAGAAATAATGGGGAAAATACTTTCAAAAATCTCTCGCACAAGCAAATAATAACATGCTGATATATGTATTAATAGCTTATACATTATTTTTGAATACGTATTTAAATTTACAATAAAAAAATACTCATACATATTTATATATATTTTCTTGGTTTCTTATAACGTCCGAAGAGAAATCGTATTGAATTTGGGGCTGCAACTTCTGGAGGAAAAATGCAATGAAAAAATGCATTCATTTGGATTCTTATTGGCAGTGAGGTGAAATAAAATGATCACCGTTGCGTCACAAACAGTGTTTATATCAATTTCAAGTCACAAGGAAACTTTTATCAAATCCAATGCGAATCACCTATGATCGCTTCTAGAAAATCGAACTTAGGATTTGCGAATTTATATCAGCATAAATCGTCTTAGTGAACTGGCTACATCGAATCAAGGAAGTTTAGTTATACATGTTAAATTATAAATTCCGAATTATGTGTAAATATAATTGTGAAATAAACGCGTTTCACTACTCTACACGCAATAAAGAAGTATTGGACGAACAGGTATAAAGTCCTTTTATCTTGTAAAGAGTCACATTTTTTAGGTGAAACTCTTTTTACAGCTAATAATTTCATAATTTGTCTGCAACGTCAAAAAAATTGAGTTCGAATGTTCATTTTCATGTTATCCAACCCTTCTCAAATTATTAAGAATTTGATATTAAAGAAAGTTTTCTTCGCATATCGTATTTTTCTGCAATTGTTTATGCAAGCTTATATTAGGGATTCAGCCTTACGATTGCAATACAGTGCGAATATCTCAATATGACTGATCTGGGTGTCAAGTTTCTTCAAGCAAACATGTGGATTAAAGTGGAAACGAAAATACATGACAATTAAATCGGAGCATCTGAAAGATAAAAACTGGTGCATTGATGATAGAGTTCATTTTATATATGACTCAGTGCTTCGACCACATCGTAGTTTGGTAACCTTTTTGCTATTTGCGAGCTGCTCTGTGTCGAAGTTATCCGAACTAGAATCCGCTTAAACGAATCCTACCATCACATTGTCTATTATACGAGTACCTAATGACAATCGATCTCTCAGGCATGATAGACTATAGAACATCTGAGTTGTTCTGTGCATATAAATTGATTAACTAAGCACTTGAATAAAATTACATACCACCTCAGGAGTTTGAGTCTCCTGTCAATTGTTTTTAACAAGAATTCAGCACTGGGTGCAAAAAAATGATATACGGCAGTTAAAGTGTTGAATGTCACATGCTTGGGCACTGCCAATACATGTTAATGTGCTAGGTCTTAAGTCGATTTTTTTGTAAAGTTCACACCCAACAGACTAGTTAACACGTTTGTCAGCCTGTTGCAAATTCCTTTACCTAATAACATAAAGCATTTGAAGAACTTTGTTCCAACTATCCTTTAATTTGTTACCGGATTCAATTATTCTTTCTCGCTCCAATTTCTCTAGGGCTGCCAAGTTTTCCTTTAGGAGAAGTTATCTTCATTTCCTTAGACAAATTGATTACCCCAGTAACTCGATTCTCGCTAAATCGCTGGGTCGAAGTGAGATTGTTCCCTGACGCGTAATGTATTGATGC
>SDVV010023566.1:0-12736 GCA_016164225.1 Gammarus roeselii | reverse complement strand
TATATAAGGAAGAGCTAAAGTCCTAGGATCGACCCTTGCGGAACTCCGATATTTAACGTACTGACAGATGATGATTGTTTATTCGAAGTCACTAGGTGTTTTCTCTCAAGAAGATGACTTTCTATCCAACTCTTATCGATGGAACAAACTCCATAATGCTGTAATTTTGCAACTAAAATCTCATGATTCACGCAATCAAAAGCTTTGCTAAGATTCATAAAAGTTGCAATGGTGACTTTACCACTGTCAAACCCATCAACAACGTCTCCAGCAAATTTTAATAAAGCATGCTCTGTATTCCTGAAAGCTTGAAAACCAAATTGATTTTGGCTAAGTAGGTTATTTGAGACAAAATGAGTATATAGTCTAGCATAAAATATTTTTTCATAAACTTAGCTCAAGACGGGCAGGACTGATATTGGGCGATCATTTTTTATGTCTGTTTTGCTCTTATTTTTATATATTGGACAAATTTTAGCGATTTTGAGTGCACCAGGAAAGACTCCTTGCATGAGAGACTTATTGATAAGTTGGGTCAAGGGAGCTACAATAGTCCCAGATATAGCTTTAATTACATTGGTTGGGATGTTATCCCAGCCAGTGCTGCAACTATTTTCTAAATCATTAATGATTGATTTAACTTCGTTCGAGTCGGTAAGGATAAAAATTGGCTGTTCAGGAATAGCATTCCCTAAATAATGTTCAAAAGGGATGTTGTTGCTGATAATTGATTCACTTAGAGTATTGGGAATACTATTGAAGTAATTATTGAAAGCATTTTAAATCGTTTGAGGAACAGTGATGACTTCGTCATCAATAATATTTTAATCCGAATTACTCTGTTTGTTTTTTCCTAGAAGGTTGCTTATGATTTTTCAGACTTTTCTGTTATTTCCTTGAGAGGTCTCTTTAAATTTTGGATTTAGTTTTCACGAGCAATATTTTTCAGCTTAGTGAATGCATTTTTGTATCTTTTGAATTTTTCTCTACGAGTGATGGGATGCCTTTTGTATCTACGGTACAGTCTGTCCTTCTCTTATTGTGAGGCAAGTAAACCAGGTGTCATCCACGGATTCTTAGCTTGGTTGTAGCTGAGCTCTTTAGTTGTAAGCGGAAAATGCACCTCGAACAGTTCAATTAATATACTATGAAACTACGTGGAAGCATCGTTTGAGTTTACTGTGGATAGTATCTCATTAAAGTCGTACGCTCCCAGCGCCTCTTTAAAGCTTTGAATGTTACGGTAGTTGTATTTACGATAGGTAATCATAGTCGGATTACTGGGTTCGTGAGAATTTGGTTTTTGAATGAAAATTGGGTAATGGTTGGAGACATCGGAAATGATCACAGCTGCACGTGTTACACTATTAACATCGTTGGTGAAAATGTTATCTATTAATGTTGCGGATCCAACAGCTGTACGCGTTGCTTTAGTAATTAATGGGTACAGACCATGTGGAAGGAAATTATTACAATAGTCAGCAACTAAATTCGATCTATGATACTGGAGCAGATTTACGTTGAAATCACCCACAATAAACACTTTATCATGGGCTACGTCGATGCCTCTGATAATTTCATTCATCTCCAGCGAGAAACTTTCTACCGATATTTCAGAGGCTCTACGGTAAACCATACCTATTGTATTAACTTCGTTATCACAATAAATGTCGACAAAAAGAGTCTCAATTCCTGGCCTGATGAAAGAGAATTCAGGTCTCGGTACAACAGTTAGCCTGTTTTTTTAAAATAAACAAACGCCTCCCTTATTACTCATATTATTGTTTGTATACAAATTGTAACCTGATAAATTATATAAGTCCTGTAATTCATTTGTCAATTTGGTTTCACAGAGCCCTAGCACAGTAGGTGCAGAATGGTCTGTTATATTGATTTGAAGGCTAAGAAAGTTCTCTTTCAAACTTGCAACATTTAATGCCATGCAGGTGAAATTATTTCTTAATGAAATTGTAGGGCGATGGAGATCAGCACCAGAAATTATTTGACACTCCGGAATATTCATTCTCATTTGTAAATCTGGATCGATTTCGTGGAGAACATCGTTAAAATTATTTTCAATTTCATGCATAGCACGATCAAAGAAATCAATATTGTTTACTTGTTCCTCCATTTAAAGTTTTGAGCAGTTAATAGAGAAGTTCGGGGGGCTGCTTGTTCATTCACAAATATGTTGTACTTAAATTTTGTTACAATCATTTCCTGACACGAGAAAAATACAATGTTGAAGAACACACAAATTTACAATATTTGATGACATATAATGGAGAATATCGACAGAAAGAAAGTTGTTGATGATGTTTTATACAGTCATATTCAAGTACTGTAAAAGTGAGATAACATACCGTATGTTTTTTTTTGTGCAATTGCAACAAATCGAGCATGACACTCAATGCAAGAGTTGGACTAGAGGAATGATATTGTAGATCTAAAAACATTAAAATTAATCGATGGAAGCCTGCCACCATTGAAAAATTGTTTAATAGTCATCAATACAGTCATTACTAATAGCTGCTTAGACAAAAAGAAGCTGCTCGGGACTGAATGAATCATAACTCTCTTCCCCATACTCGTGTGTCCGGATATTTATACGTGAACTTCGTCGGGGTTTATTGAACAATTCATTTATACAATCGTCACTAATAAGCCGTGATGGCGATTGCCGTCCCGAAATGATGTATTCGCTCTTTTCACCATTTTCACTGTCGACTGTTGAAGTCTGCGGCAGCCGGCTGTTGGGGTGACATACTTCGCCACTGGCCCATTTCCCTTTGGCGAGGTTGGCTCCGCTGTTCATCAACTGGTTACCCAACTTAGGAAGTACCTCTGCCACAGCGACCGCAGGTGACTGGACTCGATGGTCTACGTGTTGATGTTGTTTGTCCACTTGTTCAGAATTTGTCGCCAGTTTTTGATTGTTGGAGTTTGGATGCTGGTTGGTGAGTTGACGCACAGGAGACTGATGTTTATGTTGCGGTCGCTTGCATTGTTGGTCGTGTTGCAATTTGAGTTGTTGCCACTATTGCTGCTCTGTGTGTTCTTGATCAGGTCAGCACTCTGGTTGCGTTCAGGACTCTGTTGCAGGTGTTGAAGGGCTGGAAAATCTTCACTTGACTGTAGCCTTATTTGATTTTGTGGATGAGGTTGACTAGGTCTTGGTTGATGCTGTTGAGGTTGTTTGCCTCCCCTAAATCTAAGTTTAGGACCCTTGAAATACACTGATTGATACTGAGTTTTCAGCTTCCTAAACTCATCCATTTGTCTCTGTCTTTTAAGGGAGGTGTTATGACAAACATCGTCCTGGAAGTAGATCCTTTCTTGCAGAGATTTGAGTTTGTGGGCTGATCTCAGAACGTTGTTTCGGTCTTGTTCTGTGTTCAATGTCGCACTAATGGGGTCGGGCATTATAGGACAATACCCTCTGGTTGAGTGATGTCGCTCACCAACGCGGAAAGCATTAATGGTGCTGCTGCACCAGTGTGCTTGATAATTTTGTCTACATTAACTCGCAACAGCTCAACATTTTCACCATCGCTTTCTTTAAGGTTAATTATCCTGATGTTTTTGCTGCGAGTTTTGTTGTCGAGTATATCAACTCGATTCCGTGTCACACTACAGTCTTCTTCAATGCTCTGGAGTCGCGTCACCACATTTAATTGTGATCCTCTGAATTTTTCGAACTCGCCAATCCGTCCGTATTGGTATTCTAGAGAGACTATAGCTTCGTCATGCTTTTCTTGCGAGTCAGTGATCGTGCTTTCCCTTTTTTCAAGGCGATGTATGCAGTTTTTGAGCAAATTTTCCAGATGAGCATTTGTATTGCCATTGGAATTTTTTCCTGCCTTGGACATGACTGCATTCACTGTGACCGTTAATGTGGCGAAGGAGGGGAAGGGTATAGAGTTGGGGTGAGGCTTGGAATGTGGGCTTAATTGGGCAAGGAGCACGAAAGGGTCTCAGCGGTCACCTCGCTTTCCGTCTGTAGAGGGTAGCCGGGAGAGCTTAGCAGCTATTTTTCCACCCTTACACTGATGGAATAAAATGAGCCTTTTATTCTATCACAAACACGTAAACACTGTGTTGTAGATATGACCCACTGCTTTTGCACCAGGTGGGCCTAGCAAAGTTTTTAAAACAGCCGATTTAACTTCTGCAGTGAATGATATTTAGCAGAGCAAATGAAAATGAAATGCCCTCCTCTATTTATATATGAAGCAGAGGAGGAACAAGCCACGCACCCTCACCCCACAGCTGTCAGTCGAAGACTAAAAACTATGTACAAATGGTCGTTGGAGGTCATACACTTGACTGCGGTTTCATTCGTATTGTGAAAGGCTCTATTAAAGAACACAATGATATCTGGAGATGTTGATGATCTATGATTGATGTGAGTGGGGAAATTTGGTCCTCCCTACGTTGACGTTTCCTCTGCTGGTTAGTTTCACGAGAAACTCGCCTCTAAAGTTTTTATTACGATGCCTTATCTCTGCATTGCGGGCATTCACGTCTCCTCACATTTAGACCGGTCCTTCATCAGTAAGAATTTATGGAAATCTGTATAACGAATGTGATTCTATTGAATGGGAACGTACTCGGTTTTTATATTTATCATTTTATCGTTCGCAATCGGAGAAAAAGTTATCAAACAATAATCATTTTAGGTTCGTTATTTTATCTATAGCAACACCTCTCTGGTCTTCATTATTCCGGTTTGCCTGGTGCATGACATTGTTCATATTTTTATAATCACGTTGTTTTTCATTCCACGCGAGTTAAATAGAACAATATAAGCGTTTTCTTGCAGGCATGCATTGATTGTGGAGATCTTGGCAGTAGACCATTTACATACAGTAGCGAATAGAATCGTTTATGGTTAGCCTACAGTCGACTTTTCCCATGTTGAATTTAACTGCATAAAAGAATTATAGACAAAGGTTCGTAATCAAAGAATAATATCATTTAAATTGAGCTGGAAATGATCATTGAAGATTTTTCTGAATCTTCAATCGTAAACAAATTTTCTATCTCTACTGTACTTTATGCTGTATTAGCTTAAGCCAAGTTACCAGGAGGGTAATGACGTGATTTACGAGACACCGATCGTAAAGGGGAAGACCATTCACGACCAGTTTGATATTTTTTTAGTTCATATAATTTTTGATTGATATTTTTTCGCAATTTCTTTCACTATTTTTTTTGTTTATTAGTTTACAATTTTGGTAGTTTTTTTCAGGGTGTCGTTTCATAATTCAGTTATTATTTTTTAATGCGTTATAAAGTTGTTTAACAATAGAATAAGGTGAAGCGGGTGGTGAGGAGAGCCAAAAGGCATGCTGAATGCCAAGGATGTTAGAGAGGCTGACATTGTTGTTGTAGGTGGTGGCGCTCGGATGCAGGTTTTGGGAGAGGCTTGCTGCAGACATTAATAATGAAGAGGTGCAGGAGGCGGTAGACTGAATGAAAACAGGAAAAGCCCCAGGGTTGTATTACGTTGCGACTGCGTGCTTGGGAAGGGATGGAATAATGATTTTCGAATGGCTGCTGAGGATATAAATCTGTGGCAAATGAGATCAAAATGAAGGCTGCAATTTGAGAGGTATCAGTTTGTTATGTGTGGTAGGTTTGTTGTACGGAAGAGTGTTAATCAAAATAATTAGAGACTGTACGGATAGCGCGATTGGAGAGGAACAGTGTGGCTTTAGAAGTGGTAGAGGGTGTGCCGATCTGTGAAAAATACCTTGCGGAGGGAGAGGATGTGTCCTTTGGCTTTCGTGGATTTAGAAAAGCCCTACGACAGGGTCGACAGGGAAGCGCTGTGGAGGGTGTTACGTTGTTTGGAGTAGGCAGAAATCTGTTGAGAGCGTTTCAGCGTTTCTATGTTGGCAGCAGAGCATGTGTCAGAGTGGGAAGCGAGGTTCACCGTGAAAAGGGGTCTGAGACAACGCTTCGCTATATCTCCCTGGCTGTTCAATCACTAAATGGATAGAGTGGTCAGAGAGGTAAATGCGAGTGTATTGTGTAGAGGCTTGGAGCTGCTGGGAGCGAATGAGCAGAGTTGGCAGTTGAGCCAGTTACTGCTCGCGGATGACTCGGTATCTGTGGTAAATTCTGAGAAGAAACTGTGAAGGCTAGTGTCGGTGTTCGGTAGAGTGGGCGAGAGGAAGAAGCTTCGAGTGGACGTGGGTAGAAGTAAAGTAATGACGTGCTCAAAATGTATTGAGGCGAGCAGTATTAGTGTCCTCCTAAATAAAGGACACTTTCCTGGGGGATTCGGTCTAGTGTCTGCATTTGTATCTGTAACAACATCAGGATCAATCGTTACAGTCAGAGGGAACCATGGTCTTAAATAATTTAGTGCATCTCCACTTCGTCAGCGATCACTTCTTTCTTTAGGATACAATGATCGTCTATCAAAATAGCTGAATTGCCGGCCTCGCATAGCATAGTGTCATCTATCGGTAATTCTACTTCTAGGTAAAACTGAAGAATTTCCACCTGTCTTTTCGCAATCTGTCTTGTGTGATATTTCTCGTGCGATCTGTCTCCGTCTGTTTTGTTTCCTTTTTCCCTCGTTGTTCTCGCAGTTGTTCATGAATTTTCAATATTTCCTCATTGTTTCTTTAGTCTTCGTTCATGTTTACTCCTCTAATCTTTCCTTTTGCTTCTGAATAAATTCATCGATCAGTAGGGCTAATTCTTGTTGAAGCCTTAGTTGCTCCAGTGCAGTGATTAGTGATTCTTTTTCTTCTTCAGAGATGTTACTTATTATTTCCCGGTTGAAACGTTTTCCTGATGAGGGTTCTTCTGGTGTTTTCTACATCGTAAGAAGTCCCTGTTCGTAATTCTGTCATGTTTCATACGAATTACTGGCAGCTGGGTGGTCTTGATCTGAGTTTGCATTTTCTCAACTACCATTTGTGCAACTTTGGTATTGGTCGCTCTTTCTTTTTCTTGAGCATTTGTTCGAATGTTTCTTTCTTACTGCCAATCAAGTATTTATATTTATTTTGCAAGTTATAGCCTCTTCAAGAACCGCATACTCCACTCGTCTTTGAAGAGTAGAGTATTGTCTTTGTACTGGGTTATTTTTCGAACTTTCAGCAAGTTATGATTATATGCGAGTACAATTTTGATTCTATCAATTGAGTGGCTTCCCACCCAGTTTTCAACTCTTCAGATGAACAGAGATCTTCGTGATCTATTTTCAGGGGGAGGTTTAGCGGTGAGATTAAGCCTCTTCAAAATTTCAACCCGTCTCTCAGACAAAATGACATTGAAATCTTATTTTTCTCTCAAGCAAGGCATTAAAGTCAACTGACAACGGATTGAAACCCAGGAACTTTGATATCTCGCTAAACATCAGTCCCTTATTAACGGGTTCATTTATTTTAAATTTGATTAGTACCAATTTAAAAACACTAATTTTAGTTTGAGGACGCTCATTCCGACAACCTCATTCACCGTCCTCCAGCACCGCAACGATCTTTTGTGTGGCTATATTCTTTGTTGGTACACGATTTGCAAATATGCAACCTTTTTACCTGCGGAATAGGAGATGAAACCCCGAACAGATACATGATTGTGTGTTATCCTATTCTGATTTGCGCACATCCGATGCATCGCGGTAACAGCATGAACAACCGAACTGTAAGTTACCTACCTACAAATAGATCCACAGTTTTCCAGAGTTGCCCATGTTTTACCACCCTCATGCTCTCCACACTCGCTAACAATCTGCACTATCACGGTGCCGCAAGATCTGGGCTAAGCGTGGAGTGCTTCTCATATTTTAAGTCTTGGTTCAGAACAAAGACACGGCCGTCCAGTATTCCTTTCCAGTACGCCGTTCATCCCCACAGACTAAGCTGGATGCGAAGCCAGCCAGGAAGTGCCTCGACAGTAGTATATATATATACATGAAACATGGATGCGAAGGAATATAGATAGGGATAAATAGAGTTACTTCTAGTCTAGGGAGTTTGCGCCCCATATTTTCATGGACGGCTGGAGTCAGGCAGGCGACTAACGGGGGACTGATTCGGACGGACGGACGGCAGCTTTCGAATTATTCTAATGGTATGTAAATAGGTTATATATATTATTAGGTGTTTATATGTTAATAGTTCATATAAATTGAACGTTTACATATAGGTTACCCTTGGTATCCGCATTTCAATGCTAGGCATACTGTATTGTAATTCCATTGCATGTCCTGTTGCATATATACATTTTCAAAGCTTGTTCTCTGAATGTTTAGGGGGGCATTCATAACATACTTTTATAAAATAATTTTCATTGATAAGAAATCTAACAGTTACATAATGATTTACATGCAGTATTACAAGTTAAATCCGTTAGATATGCTTTGAAAAATTATGTGAGGTTACCCTTAGCTGTTCTTTATCTTATCAGTAATTTTACGTGGCATGATTGCTATGTTTGAATGTTTATATTATCAGATATTTCTGTCTGAATTATAATTCTATATATTTTTCTGTACATACAGTATATGTTTGTATTCTCATCTAGTTGTGGTATAATTGACTCATTATTAGTGGTGTGATGCTTGGTACCAGCTTGATATTGCATTTAGGCAACGTTTTGTGTTTTTTATTCATTTATTTCATATATATATATTTAATATATATAGGAATAGTATGGCTTATTAGTCTGGTGGTTGGCAGTTTGATGAATGTATTTTGGGTTGATGCAGCAGCTTCGTTACAAGAATCTATCTACCCCATAACGCATTACCCATGTTTGAACCAGATATATCAGTGTTCCATTGACGCGGTGTTCCAATAGCGAGAGTAGCTGAACGATACGGAGTTTTTGTAAGGTATTATATTGTGTTATGTATACTTAATAATGATCGGTTTATTTTTGTTGGATATGTATTTGTATTGTTTTTGGAATTTTTAATTGTTATCTCATACAGTTATAGGGATTTTTAGGATATTTTAGGTTTGCATCTTCCATGTAGCACAATTTTTCAGGCATAATTGGTCGGTTATTGCATCATTATTATTATTTTTTAACATGACCGTTCGAGTATATTACATTTAATTTTGTATGTTATCTGTAAAGTTCCAATCTTCGGACACCCTGGAAAAACGGTGTCCGTTTTTCAGGGCATTTTTCGGTGTCCGTTTTTCCAGGGGCATTTCTCGGTGCTATACCTATTACTTTCGATGCAAGATATTGGGTATTTTTTAAAATACGGGAATATTAGGATATATTACGTTTGTATCTGCAATGTAGAATAGTATTTCAGGTCTAATTTAGTTACATGTTGTATATTTTTAAGTGTTCTGTATATCTTCTTAAATCCTGGTACAATGTTTGACGTGGATATTAAAGATAAAGAAGATTTGATGTGTTAAAAACTTGGTCTTGTTGGTATTTTATTGTATATTTAGTGTTGGAACGTACATGAATGTTTAGGAGTTAGAGAGTCCTCTAGGCAAAAGCTTGCTGTGTTCAGTTTTTTTGTATAAATAGATCGAATTTACAATGATGGATACCCTAGTGTATTATAGTTTTTCAATGTGAATTAGAGCAGAGTAGAAAATCTTTTTTTTTGTTATTATTGCACGATTTTTCCTCGTTAATCATAGGAATGTATGTTTAAGAGATGTAAAATCCGTACGGCATCCATGTGGAATTTCGTCATTGAACCCCAGCAAGTGTATAGTTTAATGTTCTAGAAGGCGATTCACTGGATGGATTGGTCGTGGTGTAGATGCGCTTACACTCTTCTGTGGTCATTTGGACTTTGTCCAAGTTCAACGTAATTTTGTAAGTTCTTGTGGATTTTGGTTATGACTTCCATGTTTTTTTTGGAGAGGTTATCCGACAAGCTGCTGAGCGTTGTAGTGATTTATTCAGATTGTCAGTGAACAGAAGCCCAGCTTTTTATGCCCCCACACTCTTTGAGACTCATGTCAGGCCCATTCTTGCCAACTGTACCTGTGTATAGATTCGTGGTTATGTCCAGGATGTGACTTTGCTCGACGTTGTTCAGAAATTATGGACTAAACAGATGCATGGTAGGTCTGAGGTTTTGTACCATGAATGGGTGTTACCTCTAAATTTGTTTTATTACAGTGGTAGATTGCTGAGAAGTGACCTACTAAAGCGTTGTAGAATTCGTTGTTTTGACGCAGTGTGCTTGGTTTTGTCCTAATAGAGGTATAGTGTCAATTAGGTCTAGGAATTCTTTCAGATTTGAAGGGATACCGTAATAGTATTATTTGTTATGCATGAACTCAGTATTAAATGTCAGATATTTTCGGTATAACTGTAATGTTAGTATATGATTTTTTCACGAACCAGGTCACCTTGGGAGTGAAAGTAGAGGATTATTTATATTTCGATTAATTATAAGATCGGTAATGCATATCGGCATCATATCTTAGATGATCATACACCTTCTATATTGGTGTAGGATTTATCATCTGGGTGTGGTAAGATAAATCGTATATCGTACCTAATCAATGTTGATTAGACCATACTAGGGAACCATACTTAGCCATTTTATTGATGTTATACGTTTTTGAACGGTTATCATATGAATTTAACTTTATTGATGTAAATTCGCCTAGTTTCATAAAATATTGGGTATAAAATACGCTTAATTTGATGTAATCATCCATACTATTTACTTGTTATACCTCTCGACATTGGATTTGGGTCCGGTTCAATGTCGTATTGGAGAACCAATCTACCGGATTTGTGTAGAGTGTTAGTCTCTAAATTCTTCAATAATTTAATGTACATCTCAATTATGTTATCCGCTCGCATATCTGTACTAGATGTTTATTCCCGCATGTCATACTTTTATAAATGTTTGTGATCCGTTTTGCAGTTTATACACTAAGAAGTTATTGATTCATTCAGGCTTTGTTATGAAATTACGCTCCAATTCAGAGTATCTGACTTATTCGAGAATTTACCAGATCCACTGTAGCATTTTTCCCTAAAGGTTTGTGATGTTGGCAGTAAACCTAATTCATCCTATCCTAATCTAACCAATGATCAGTTTTTCCCCCGTTTTCATACCTATGTCATGAATTTCTTCATTGATTTAAGCTTCATCCATATCAAATCTATCCACTTGACTAGTTTTTACCAATCCTAACCAGTTTATATACATATATAATATTTTTTCACTGTGCTTGTTACAAGTCCAGTAACATCGACTAGTTTCGAGTGATGTTAGGTTCGCTCGTTGGTAGACTGTAGAGTTCAAAACGTTTATGTAAGCTTACCGCAAATGTTAGTGATTGTTATGAGTAAGTTTTATGTATGGTTTTACTGTTTGAATGAGATTTTTTGTTGTAATGTTGGATGTGTTGCTCCTACCATTTCTGTATATTATAATGAATATTGAATAAATCCACTCTAACATATTTACTACAGACCTTTGATGTGAGGTCCGCAGTCATCAAGATCTAGGATATTAATCATGCCTAAGGTACACAATTAGCGAAATAAATATCAGTAAACGACAACTTAGATCAAATATCAATGAATGCCAAAAGGGTTACTATACACTGCCATATACATTAATACCTAGGCAAACTAACCTAACAGTCATCCTAACCTGTGAAGGAATTAGATAGGCGATAAATAGGATGTATATTATTTGTTAATGTGTCTGACTCAAGCGCTGTATTGCTCGGATATTGAAGTTATATGTTAAGACAAATTGATCAAGTTAGTTTCTGCTGCTTCATATAGATACCATGAACGGAGTTTTTTTTGTGAGTCGGCCGAATAGGCTTTTAGTGAAGGAATTAGATAGACGATAATTAGGATGTATATTATTTGTTAATGTGTCTGACTCAAGCGCTGTATTTCTCGGATATTGTAGTTATATGTTAGGACAAATTGATCAAGTTAGTTTCTGATGCTTCATAGAGATACCATAAACGAAGGTTTTTTGTGAGTCGGCCTATGCATTTGTTAGATCGCATCTCGAGTGCTCTGTTCTATTTGGGTCAAGTGAGGTACTGATGGTACAGAGAGGCTGCCCTGTGACAGGGTGGGGAAGAGGGGAGTCAGTCACGCTGGATAGGGGGGGCTACATATAAACAGCCCTGGAGATAGGGACTCCATATATGCTTTTTGTGAAAGAATAAGGTAGTCTGTAACCACATAGAGACAACTACTCAAGTGAGTTTCAATGTAGGCATGACAGTTAGCGATTTTTTATCTCTGGATGTATGGTCACACAAAGTTTTTTTTTCACGAGATATATAGTCCTCTTGGGAAATTTCCGTTGCCCTACGATATCTTTCTGATTCCTTACGGTATCTTATGCGCTTGCATTGCTTACGTACGGTTTATACAGATGTATGCTATTTGGTCTTCTCGATACTGCATATGATTGTACTATTTCGTTCGCCATGATATATTACTAGGATTGTTATTGAATGACTCTTTTGAATAGGAGTTTTTACTGGTCAATCCAATATTTAGGATAATCGAATTACTTATGCAAGAAATATATTGCACGATTGATTAAATCTATTCGCTTTTGTCGCATTTAACGCCGTTCAGAGCTTCATCAGGAGCCAATGTTAAGAACAAACAGATACGTTCACGTACTTTTTCAGATGATTTTTTTTTCTGTGAACAATGAAACCAGATTTATTTATACATATATTTAATAATGAAATACACATTTGGGGATAACATTTACAATGTTTATAAA
>SDVV010023565.1:0-12736 GCA_016164225.1 Gammarus roeselii | reverse complement strand
TACACTCATCACGGAGTGAGGTCACGTCACTTCGCTACACTCATCACGGAGTGAGGTCACGTCACTTCGTTACACTCATCACGGAGTGAGGTCACGTACTTCGCTACACTCATCATGGAGTGAGGTCACACAACTTTGCTTCAGGTCCGGATCCATATGGTCCAGTGGTCAAATAAATCTGTCTCCAACAGCATATTACGTCTGCTCTCCTGTCGTTTCTCATACTATGCTTGCACTCCATATCATATTACGTCTGCTCCCCAGTCGTGTCACATACTATGTTTGCTCTTCATTACATATTACCTCTGCTCGCCTGTCGTGTCTCATACCATGTTTGATCTTCATAGCATATTACGTCTGCTCTCCTGTCGTTCTTCAAACAATGTTTGCTTTCCTTTTCATATTACGTCTGCTCCCTAGCTGTGTCTCATACTATGTTTGCTCTCCATAACATATTACGTCTGCTCTCCTGTCTTGTCTTATACTACGTTGGCTCTCAATAGCATATTACGCTAGCTCTTCTGTCGTGTCTCATACTATGTTTGCTTTCTATAACATATTACGTCCGATCAACTGTCGTGTCTCATACTATGTTTGCTCTCCATAACATATTACGTCCGATCTCCTGTCGTGTCCCTTACTACGTTGGCTTTCCATGGCATATTACGTCAGCTCTCCTGTCGTGTCTCATACTATGTTTGCTCTCCATGGGAAATTGCGTCGGCTTTCGGTCGAGTCTCACACTACGTCAGCTCTTTTGTCGTGTCTCATACAACGTCTGCTCACCATGGCATTTTACGTCAGCTCTCATGTCGTGTCTCTTACTATGATTGATCTCCATGGCATATTACGTCTGCTCTCCTGTCGTGCCTCTTACTTTGATTGATCTCTATAGCATATAACGTCAGCTCTCCTGTCGTGTCTCACACTATGCCAGCTTCCCTTTCGAGTCTCACACCAAGTCAGCTCTCTTGTCGTGTCTCATACTATGTCTGCTCTCCATGACATATTACATCAGCTCTCCTGTCGTGCCTCATACTATGTTTGCTCTCCTTGGCATATTACGTCAGCTTTCTGGTCGTGTCTCACACAACGTCAGCTCTCTTGTCGTGTCTCATACAATGTCTGCTCTCCATGGCATATTACGTCCGCTCTCCTGTTGTATCTCATACTATGTTTGCTCATCATGGCATATTACGTCCGCTCTCCTGTTGTGTCTCATACTATGTTTGCACATCATGGCATATTACGTCCGCTCTCCTGTTGTGTCTCATACTATGTTTGCTCATCATAGCATACTACGTCCGCTCTCCTGTTGTGTCTCATACTATATTTGTTCATCATGGCACATTACGTCAGCTCTCCTGTTGTGTCTCATACTTTGTTTGCACATCATGGCACATTACGTCAGCTCACCTGTTGTGTCTCATACTATGTTTGCACATCATGGCACATTACGTCAGCTCACCTGTTGTGTCTCATACTATGTTTGCTCATCATGGCACATTACATCAGCTCACCTGTTGTGTCTCATACTATGTCTGCTCTCCATGGCATGTCACGTCAGCTCTCATGTTGTGTCTTATAGCGCGCTTGCTCTCCATGGCATAATACTTCTGCTCTCCTGTCGTGTCTTATTCTATGTTTGCTCTCCATTGCACATTACGTATTTCTCCTGTCGTGTCTTATACTATGTTTGCTCTTCATGGTATTTTACGTCTGCTCTCTGTCGTGTCTCATGCAATGTTTGTTCTCAATGGCATATTACGTCAGCTCTCCTGTCGTGTCTTATACTATGTTTGCTATCCATGGCATATTACGTCAGCTCTCCTGTCGTGTCTTATACTATGTTTGCTATCCATGGCATATTACGTCAGCTCTCATTTCGTGTCGTACTATGTTTGCTCTCCATGGCATTTTACGTCAGCTCTCCGTTGAGTCTCATACTTTGTTTGCTCTCCACAGCATTTTGCGTCAGGTCTCCTGTCGTGTCTCGTGCTATGTTTGCTCTCCATAGCACATTACGTAAGCTTTCCTGTCGTGTCTTATACTATGCTTGCTTTTCATAGCATATACTTTGTTTGCTCTCCATAGCATTTTACGTCAGCTCTTCGTAAGCGACTGCAAGCACATGTGATATACATCCTAGAAGTGTTAGCTGGAGAAGCCGATTATAAGATGGACAAATGAAAAGAATGAAACAATGCGGTAAACAGTTCATGGGATATGACTGAATATGGTTAGTGGGAAGCCTACTCAGTGCAATGACGATACACAACTTTATATAGCTTAGTATTCGCCTCAGTGCAATGACGCTACTTTTCCTAGCTTATAAGCCTCCTCGGTGCAATGACGCTACACAACTTTATAAAGCTTAGTAGTCTACCCAGTGCAATGACGCTGCACAACTTTTTATAGCGTAGTAGTCTACTCAGTGCAATGGCAATACATAACTTTATATAGCTTAGTGATCGCCTCAGTGCAATGAAGCTACTTTAACTAGCTGGTGGGCCTCCTCGGTGCAATGACGCTGCACAACTTTATATAGCTTAGTAGTCCACTCAGTGCAATGACGCTACACAACTTTGTATAGCGTAGTAGTTCACTCTGTGCGATGACGCTACACAACTTTATATTGCTTAGTAGTCTTCTCAGTGCGATGACGTTACACAACTTTATATAGCTTAGTGGTCGCCGCAGTGCAGTGACGCTACTTTAACTAGCTGATAGGCCTCCTCGATGCAATGACGCTACACAACTTTATATAGCTCAGTAGTCTACTCAGTGCAATGACGCTACATAACATTATTTTGCTTAGTAGTCTACTCAGTGCAATGACGTTACACAACTTTACATAACTTAGCAGTCTACTCAGTGCTATGACGCTACACAACTTTATATAGCTTAGAAGTCTACTCAGTGCAATGACGCTACACAACTTTAAATAGCTTAGTAGTCTACTCAGTGCAATGACGCTACACAGCTTCATATAACATAGTAGTATACTCATCACAATGACGCTACACAACTTTATATAGCATAGTTGTCTACTCAGTGCGATGACGCTACACAACTTTATACAGCTTAGTGGTCGCCTCAGTGGAATGACGCTACTTTAACTAGCTGATAGGCTTCCTCGGTGCAATGACGCTACACAACTTTATATAGCTTAGTAGTCTACTAAGTGCGATGACGCTACACAACTTTATATAGCTTAGTGGTCGCCTCAGTGGGGTGACGCAACTTTAACTAGCTGATAGGCTTCCTCGGTGCAATGAAGCTACACAACTTTATATGGCTTAGTAGTCTATTCAGTTCAAAGACGCTACACAACATTATATTGCTTAGTAGTCTACTCAGTGCAATGGCGCAACACAACTTTATATAGCTTAGTAGTATATTCAGTGCAATGACGCTACATCATTTTATATAGCTTAGTTGTCTACTCAGTGCGATGACGCAAGACAACTTTATAAAGCTTAGTGGTCGCCTCAGTAGAATCACGCTACTTTAACTAGCTGATAGGCTTCCTCGGTGCAATGACGCTACACAACTTTATATAGGTTAGTAGTCTACTCAGTGCAATGACGCTACACAACTCTTTATAGCGTAGTAGTCTACTCAGTGCAATGACGCTACACAACTTTATATAGCTTAGTGGTCGCCTCAGTAGAATCACGCTACTTTAACTAGCTGATAGGCTTCCTCGGTGCAATGACGCTACACAACTTTATATAGGTTAGTAGTCTACTCAGTGCAATGACGCTACACAACTCTTTATAGCGTAGTAGTCTACTCAGTGCAATGACGCTACACAACTTTATATAGCTTAGTGGTCGCCTCAGTAGAATCACGCTACTTTAACTAGCTGATAGGCTTCCTCGGTGCAATGACGCTACACAACTTTATATAGGTTAGTAGTCTACTCAGTGCAATGACGCTACACAACTCTTTATAGCGTAGTAGTCTACTCAGTGCAATGACGCTACACAACTTTATATAGCTTAGTGGTCGCCTCAGTAGAATCACGCTACTTTAACTAGCTGATAGGCTTCCTCGGTGCAATGACGCTACACAACTTTATATAGGTTAGTAGTCTACTCAGTGCAATGACGCTACACAACTCTTTATAGCGTAGTAGTCTACTCTGTGCAATGACGCAACACAACTTTATATTGCTTAGTAGTCTACTCAGTGCAATGACGTTACACAACTTTATATAGCTTAGTGGTCGCCGCAGTGCAATGACGTTACTTTAACTAGCTGGTAGGCCTCCTCGGTGCAATGACGCTACACAACTTTATATAGCTCAGTAGACTACTCAGTGCAATGACGCTACACAACATTATATTGCTTAGTAGTCTACTCAGTGCAAAGACGTTACACAACTTTATCTAACTTAGCAGTCTACTCTGAAATGACATTACACAGCTTTATACAGCTTAGTTGTCTACTCAGTGTAATGACGCTACACAACTTCGTATAGCTTAGTAGTCTACTCAGTGCAATGACGCTGCACAACTTTATATCGCTTAGTAGTCTACTCAGTGCAATGACGCTACCCAACTTTATATAGCTTAGTAGTCTACTCAGTGCAATGACACTACACAACTTTATATAGCTTAGTTGTCTACTCAGCGCGATGACGCTACGCAACTCTGTATAGCTTAGTAGTCCACTCAGTGCAATGACGCTACGCAACTTTATATTACTTAGTAGTCGTTTCAGTGCAATGATGTCAAACAACTTTATATACCTTAGTGATCGCCTCAGTGCAATGACGGTACTTTACCTAGCTGATAGGCCTTCTCGGTGCAATGACGCTACACAACTTTATATAGCTCAGTAGTCTACTCAGTACAATGACGCTACACAACTTTATATAGTTTATAGTCTACTCAGTGCAATGACGCTACGCAGCTTTATATAGCTTAGTAGTCTACTCAGTGCAATGGCGCTACACATTTTTATATAGCTTAGTAGTCTACTCAGTGCAATGACGCTACACAACTTTATATAGCTTAGTAGTCTACTCAGTGCAATGACGCTACACAGCTTTATTTAGCTTAGTAGTCTACTCAGTGCAATGACGCTACACAACTTTATATAGCGCAGTAGTATACTCAGTGCAATGACGCTACACAACTTTTTATAGCTTAGTTGTCTACTCAGTGCGATGACGCTACACAACTTTATATAGCTTAGTGGTCGCCTTAGTGGAATGACGCTACTTTAACTAGCTGATAGGCTTTCTCGGTGCAATGACGCTACACAACTTTATATAGCTTAGTAGTCTACTCAGTGCAATGACGCTACACAACTTAATACAGCTCAGTAGTCTACTCAGTGTAATGACGCTACACATTTTTATATAGCTTTGTAGTCTACTCAGTGCAATGACGCTACACAACTTTATCTAGCATAGTTGTCAACTCAGTGAGATGACGCTACACAGCTTTATTTACCGTAGTGGTCGCCTCAGTGGAATGACGCTACACAACTTTACATGGCTTCGTAGTATACTCAGTGCAATGACGCTACACAACTTTGTATAGCTTAGTAGTCTACTCAGTGCAATGACGCTAAACAACTTTGTATGGCTTAGTAGTCTATTCAGTGCAATAATGCTATACAACTTTATATAACTTAGCAGTCTACTCAGTGCTATGACGCTACACAACTTTATATAGCTTAGTAGTCTACTCAGTGCAATGACGCTAAACAACTTTATATAGCTTAGTAGTCTACTCAGTGCAATGACGCTACACAGCTTCATATAACATAGTAGTATACTCATTACAATGACGCTACACAACTTTATATAGCATAGTTGTCTACTCAGTGCGATGACGCTACACAACTTTATATAGCTTAGTGGTCGCCTCAGTGGAATGACGCTACTTTAACTAGCTGATAGGCTTCCTCGGTGCAATGATGCTACACAACTTTATAAAGCTTAGTAGTCTACTAAGTGCGATGACGCCACACAACTTTATATAGCTTAGTGGTCGCCTCAGTGGAATGACGCAACTTTAACTAGCTGACAGGCTTCCTCGGTGCAATGTCGCTACACAACTTTATATGGCTTAGTAGTCTACTCAGTTCAATGACGCTACACAACATTATATTGCTTAGTAGTCTACTCAGTGCAATGACGCAACACAACTTTATATAGCTTAGTAGTATATTCAGTGCAATGACGCTACACAATTTTATATAGCTTAGTTGTCTACTCAGTGCGATGACGCAAGACAACTTTATATAGCTTAGTGGTCGCCTCAGTAGAATCAAGCTACTTTAACTAGCTGATAGGCTTCCTCGGTGCAATGACGCTACACAACTTTATATAGGTTAGTAGTCTACTCAGCGCAATGACGCTACACAACTCTTTATAGCGTAGTAGTCTACTCAGTGCAATGACGCTACACAACTTAATACAGCTTAGTAGTCTACTCAGTGTAATGACGCTACACATTTTTATATAGCTTTGTAGTCTACTCAGTGCAATGACGCTACACAACTTTATATAGCATAGTTGTCAACTCAGTGAGATGACGCTACACAGCTTTATTTACCGTAGTGGTCGCCTCAGTGGAATGACGCTACACAACTTTATATGGCTTCGTAGTATACTCAGTGCAATGACGCTACACAACTTTGTATAGCTTAGTAGTCTACTCAGTGCAATGACGCTACACAACTTTATATGGGTTAGTAGTCTATTCAGTGCAATTATGCTGTACAACTTTATATAGCTTAGTAGTCTACTCAGTGCAATGATGCTACACAAGTTTATATAGCTTAGAAGGCAACTCAGTGCAATCACGTTACATAGTTTTAAGTAGCTCAGTAGCTGTATTTAAAATCAAATCTTTCCCAGGATTGTCTTTATCCGAATAAACTAAAATGAGTCAATACAGAACAGGATTCGAGTCTATTTGGCGCTCACATTCCTTATACCGATGTTTATTTATAAATGTTTACAATCAATGCAGGTTTCAGGGCTTGGTTCGAGGCCGGATTGAACTTTTCGCTCTGAAACTTGCAGAATATGACGAAAGTTTTCAGTGAAAGTGTTTACCATTGTTTAGCTGGAGTCGTAATTTTAGGGCAGACATCGACCTGAACCGATAACTTCAACAACGATAAGTAGCATCGCACAATTGAAAATACACATGGAACGTTTGTGTTACAATGTGCACATATTCAAATAATCGTATTAATCGGTCACTTTTTTCCTAGGTATTTTTTATGAAGGAAAGTGAGCATTTGCTAGATGATATAAATAGAAAAGTCGTCTTCAGCCATAAATGCTTCAATCTAATTTTTTCCTAAAGCTTTTCCTTTTATTTTTTTAATATTCCTGCCTCTGATTAGATACAAACAGAACAGCAACATTTCTAAAACAATTTCTTATACGACGCGCAGATTGCAGGAATCAACTGGACCAGTTGATGTGACCGGTTGATGTGACCAGTTGATGTGACCAGTTGATGTGACCAATTGATGTGACCAGTTGATGTGACCAGTTTATGTGACCGGCCGGGTGGCCAGTTGAGGTGACCAGTTGATGTGACCGGTTGACGTGACCAGTTAATGTGACCAGTTTATGAGACCAGTTTATGAGACCAGTTGATTTGAACAGTTTAGGTGACCGGTTGATGTGACCAGTCGGGTGACCAGTTGATGTGACCGGTTGATGTGACCATTTGATGTGACCAGTTTGGTGATCAGTTGATGTGACCGGTTGATGTGACTAGATGATGGGACCAGTTGATGTGACCAGCTGATGTGACCGGTTGATGTGACCGGTTGATGTGACCAGTTGATGTAATCAGTTGCTGTGAACGATTGATGTGACCCGATTGATGTGAGCCGATTGATGTGACCCGTTGATGTGACCGGTTGATGTGACCGGTTGATGAGATCAGTTGATGAGATCAGTTGATATGACCAGTTGATGTGACCGGTTGATGTGACTAGGTGGGTGATCAGTTGATGTGACCAGTTAGATAACCGGTTGATGTGACCGGTTGGTGTGACCAGTGGATGTGACCAGTTATGTGACCAGTTGATGTGACCAGTTGATGCGACCAGTTGATGTAACCGGTTGATGTGACCAGTTGTTGTGACCAGTTGATGTGACCAGTTGATGTGCCCAGTTGATGTGACCAGTTGATGCAACCAGTTGATGTGACCAGTTAGGTGACCGGTTGATGTGACCAGTTGATGTGAAAAGTTGGTGTCGAATGTCTTAGAAAGGTTTCAGCAGCTAACGTACTTGAGAGGTTTCAACAGCTTAGAAAGTTTTGATTTAGGCTACATCACCATTTTTTGAAAAATAGTGAGCTGTTCTTGAAAAGAATGCTTCAAAACAGGGACTCAATACAATATACGCTTTAATATTAGAGGCTTGACGTCAAAAATGTCCCTAAAAATGCGCGCGTAGTAAGGAAAATAACCTGGCGCAGCACTCCGGGTAACGTTGCAACGTTTTCTTATTCGTCAGAATGAAAAGGCCGGGATTAGTGAAGGTTACAAAAATACCCATGCGCTTCCATGGGTGCGCTTCCATGGGTGCGCTTCTATGGGTGCACTTCCATGGGTGCGCTTCTATGTGTGCACTTCCATGGGTGCGCTTCTATGGGTGCGCTTCTATGGGTGCGCTTCCATGGGTGCGCTTCCATGGGTGCGCTTCCATGGGTGCGCTTCCATGGGTGCGCTTCCATGGGTGCGCTTCTATGGGTGCGCTTTCATGGGTGCGCTTCCATGAGTGTACAAGCCTTCGCGTTGATGAAGGCGAAAGACGTTATTGCAATAGGTGAAGCCATTTTGTTCAACTTTGACGACGTTACATATGATTTGATGCATAGCTAATCCAAAAATAAATGAAAATATTACAAAGAGTCTTGATATTGTCTACTATACGAAGAGGAGTGTGATAAAAAAAAGATTCGAAGAGCACTTTTTGAAGAAGGTTCAGTGAGATGACACGCTTGCTGATAAGATTGTGAGGCGAGGAGTCTGTCTCATGACTCCACTTGGTGAGACTGGCGCCAACTGGAGCTTGCACATGGCCATCTAGAGTGTAGCACATGGCACAAGTTATATAGATACAAACGTTTGATCGGATCCCCCAGAAGGGGTGCCAGAAGGGAGTGCTCGACGGTTAAACGTAACTCACGCCTCCCTGCCCTCACACACATACAAAAACTTAGCTTATTTGGTCTCAATAGACCGGCTAGGACCTCGAAACCCACCCTTGGGGTCAATAGCGAGGTTTAAGAGATCAGTGTCAACAACAAGGCCCGACAGATTTTACTACTTTACCCTTGCTACGTCATAAATGCCGAGTTCTCCCTCGTCCACGTTCATCCCGTTTCTCAACAAGACGTCAAGGGCGGGAAAGCGCATCAGGGCCGCGTCGTAACTCATCCATTCACAACCATTCTCCAATCACGCCTCTCACTAATTGCCGTACACGCTCTCTCGCTAATTGCCGTACACGCTCTCTCACTAATTGCCGTACACGCTCTCTCGCTAATTGCCGTACACGCTCTCTCACTAATTGCCGTACACGCTCTCTCGCTAATTGCCGTACACGCTCTCTCACTAATTGCCGTACACGCTCTCACTAATTGCCTTACACACTCTCTCACTAATTGCCGTAGACGCTCTCTCACTAATTGCCGTACACGCTCTCTCGCTAATTGCCGTACACGCTCTCTCGCTAATTGCCGTACACGCTCTCTCACTAATTGCCTTACACACTCTCTCACTAATTGCCGTAGACGCTCTCTCACTAATTGCCGTAGACGCTCTCTCACTAATTGCCTTACACGCTCTCTCATTAATTGCCGTACACGCTCTCACTAATTTCCGTACACGCTCTCTCACTAATTGTCGTACACGCCGTCTCACTAATTGCCGTACACGCTCTCTCACTAATTGGCGTACACGCTCTCTCACTAATTGCCGTACACGCACTCTCACTAATTGCCGTACACGCTCTCTCGCTAATTGCCGTACACGCTTTCTCACTAATTGCCGTACATGCTCTCTCGCTAATGTCGCTCCTTCCAGAAGCACACCCCAAGCTATCCATTCATCCACACAACGGTCTACCTCTAGAATCACGTTCATCCACCTCCGCCTTCATCACCCCTTTCACCAACCTCCCATCATTCATCCCCGAACAAACTTAGGACACGCGAATCTTCTCCATTCTTCAACTTCCTCACTATCCCCTTTTCAATTCGAACAACGTCTCTTCTGATTCTATTCGTCAGCGTCAGTCCTGCTATGCCTCTCAAACATTACATTTCAAATACTCTCTTCGCTCCCGCTCTCGCCCTCGCCTCAGGCCCGTAGAGCGGAGTTGGCACAACTACCGCCTCATAAGCGCTCGGCCTGCTTCCCACTGCTTAGTGTACCCATCACCGTGCACCCCTCCTTCACTCCAAACCACACCTCCGCGCTCCTAATTGAATTCGGGGAGACAGTTTTTTTGTTTTCCAATTCCAATGCATATCAAAAGTTATAATTTATGGTTTCTGTGAATATTTAATCTCCAACAAATTTTCTTGTGCTAGTGAAGAAGCTGCGTCACGCATGCACGACCCCACCCCCACACAGCGCATAACATCGACCGAGGACATTTGAAGATAGAGCCCTGGGCGACGCGTCTGTGACGTCATAAACGTAGGCGGCCACTGCCATCAAGATGGAAGAACGACGATTTTACAGAAATAACGCGTTGTAAATAACACAGTAATTAGAAACATTATTTGTGGGCGATAGGGTCTAAAGATAATGTATAGAACAATCAATGACTGCCGAATTCCTCAAATAACAAATAATCAGCGAGCGCTGATAAGTGCTAAAGGAGCGGCACGGCCATCATGCTTGTATCAGCACGGTATCAGCAAGCTCTGTCGCTGCTGCAGAAGGTGATGAGTGCTGGTATCTTCTAAACGCATGTAACCTGACAACAGATTCGGCACTGCGTTTGATAATACGGCTAGCTTTTATAGACGCAGATTGCTGCCCAATGCTGGGCTGATAGCGGACCACTACACTGTTATGGTGGAGGGTCGGGGGCTCATCAGATGGCGAGGCTCTGGAAGGGCGTGACAGAAAACGGGAAATAATCGGATTGGCACTCGAACCTGCGTCGGTGGAAATCGTTGACGGATGGGATACCTCAGATTGCGAGAGGTTGCATAATTAGGCCGTGAATGGTATGTAGGCCTATCAATCAAATATTACAAGTAGTTGACCAGAAATGTTTCAACGCTAATATAGCGCGAGAGATCAGTTAGCGTTTTAAAATTGAGCGAAATATAAAACTTTACATATGCTTAAATAAAATTGTAACAATATGATAGATTCCAATGGGGTGCCTGAATTAATGCTACAACCCGTAACCATAATTTCAATCGAAAATTCAAAACAATACAGTATATTGGTATAATGGAGAAATCTTCCTGGTGTATAATCATCGTAAGCCTCAACGGACCAATACCCTCAGTCTTTTAATATAAATGGCTTCAAGTTAAATGAGCAGAACCAGCGCGGGTTAGCGATGATGTCGTTGGGAGCCGTGGCCGCGCAAGAGCTATTGGGAACGAGGGGCCAACAAATATTCTATTACTCAATGAATTTGCAATGTCAGTCGACGGGAAAGACTGAATGACCATTTAACGTTTTTTTTTGCAGCACTGTTACAAATTAGGCGTGAGCCGAGGGGAGTGTAAGAATCTTGACGCGCATGTAATTAACTACTTAATCAAGCCTATTACATGTAGCGTGAGCCGAAGGGAGTGTAAGAATCTTGAAGTGTAAGCATGATACCGAAACTTTCGACAGTTAATGTCGATGCTTGCTGGATTCGCATAACTTTTGAAACTATCCCGCTGAAGGGAAGCCTCACCACTACGATACTGAGACTCAAGATGCGTTGCATTGAACCACTCAGATACTGGGACCTAAGATACGTTGAGTGGAAGCCTCATCGCTCAGATGCTACGACTCAGATATCTCGTTGAAGGGAAGCTTCATCACTCAGATACTGGGCCTCAAGATACGTTACATGGAACCACTCAGATACTGGGCCTCAAGATACGTTGGGCGGAACCACTCGGATACAGGGACTCAAGATACGTTACATGGAACCACTCAGATACTGGGCCTCAAGATACGTTGGGCGGAACCACTCGGATACAGGGACTCAAGATACGTAGGGCGGAAGCCTCATCAATCAGATACTGGGATTCAAGATACGATGCATGGAGCCACTCAAATAGTAGGACTCAAGATACGTTGAATAAAGGTTCATCGCTCAGATACTGGGACTAAAGATACGATGCATGGATCCACTCAGAAACTGAATGGATCCATGCCTCATCACTCCGATACTGGGACTCAATGTAGCAAACTAGCAAACAGTCCTAGACAGTTTTCTCCCCATAAGCAATCATTAAATATTATCTATAAGCAAACTGCATGTTCAGACGCTATTTATTAAAAACCTCAGTATCGATTTAAAGCAACGTGCAGATATTCACTTGATCCATGAAGAATTCTAATCGAATTCAAGTTTTAAAGATATTAACTGTTAAAAGGCCAAAGAGTTTGTAAAATAAGGGTAAATAAACTCAGTTTGGACTAGTATCGGGCTGCAAGAAAAGGGCGTGGCAATCACAATGGCCGGCCGGTCTACCCTAAAGTTCTTGGG
>SDVV010023564.1:0-12737 GCA_016164225.1 Gammarus roeselii | reverse complement strand
ATGCCGGCACCATATCACGCTGTGTACTACATCAACTCTCCATAGCGATGCCGGCACCATATCACGCTGTGTACTACATCAACTCTCCATAGCGATGCCGGCACCATATCACGCTGTGTACTACACCAACTCTCCATAGCGATGCTGGCACCATATCACGCTGTGTACTACACCAACTCTCCATAGCGATGCCGGCACCATATCACGCTGTGTACTACACCAACTCTCCATAGCGATGCTGGCACCATATCACGCTGTGTACTACACCAACTCTCCATAGCGATGCTGGCACCATATCATGATGTACTACATTAACTCTCAATTCATCTCCCTTTTCTTCAGTGGCGCGTCCCACAACCGATGTCATTATTCAAATTCCCGTCGACACCATTATTGAGACGACATTCTGGCGCCATCTGGTGACTGCCAACGAACACACTAAGTGGCGTTAACTTGCCTAGTGGGCAGAGGCGACTTTCAGCTCGTTCTAACGTTACCATCTGTTGATCTAGAGCCTGTCCTTGGTGTTGTTTCACATTGTCGGTGCAGGTGGCTATGTTGTCCTCCTGGGCCAGTTTTCCCAACGGTAACTTCATCGTCTGTTTGTGTGTGAGGGCCTTTCTTCACAAAGCAGATCGGCAGTAAACATTGTTATTCGTCGATCTACTTCTTCAGTTGCAGGCTCAGCGGTTAGAAAGAAATTATTTTCATTGTTTTTTTTTTCTTCGCTCTCACTGACGTTTGCAATCGCCGGACGATAATGCCATACTCGGAACGCTTGCAATCGCCGGACGATAATGTCAAACTCGGAACGTTTGTAATCGCCGGACGATAATGTCAAACTCTAAACGTTAGTAATCGCCGGGCGATAATGTCAAACGCGGAACGTTAGTAATCCCCGGAAGATAATGTCAAACTCGGAACGTTTGTAATCGCCGGAAGATAATGTCAAACTCGGAACGTTTGTAATCGATGGACGATAGTGTTAAGCTCGGAAAGGGAAAGACAAACCATCAGACAAGGGAATATTACTTTGTAGAAGAAAAAGGTGAACGTTGTTGCATGAACATATTACGATATTTTATGTGTTATATCGCAAATCATAATAGTACATGAATATCAATGTTAGCTAAATGTGTTATGTTTCTGGGTTGATACTTTCCTCCCACCTTTGAGGGAAAACTGGAAAAAAAATGTGCAGGAACTTCCATATTTATTTCGAATTCAGAGATAGATTTTCCGACATCATTACGAAGCGGAACGTCGGTAGAAACAAAAATAAGAATTGCCTTCAGTTGAAAAAGAGTTCAATGTTTTGCTACGCGACTATGAGACGTTGAGACGTTGACTATGAGACGTTGAATGCGAACGAACACTCCATACATACCTTGTCACCGAATAGGCTTCTCTGTAGAATTTCATTCAGAATATATTTTGAAATAATATTGGGGTAAAAATGTGTAACAATGTCCTGCTTAGCTTCCGACCACAGTAGAATACCACGCTAATTATCTGCTTTTTAGACTGCAGAAAATGATCAAAGAATAGGTAGATGAACACGTGATATCTGGGAAGCCAACCAAATCTTTTTAGATTTTACGAATATAATGGTACCTCAAATATGAGAGAATTCGTCCTAACATCATTTTCCACATTTGTCATAATGCTATTCACAAGTGCTTGTAGATATGACAAATCCTCGCCCGTGATCAGCATTGAAGCAACATCCTCAATAACTGACCTGCAGCTATGCACTCCCACAGTCTCTTAACTACATCAAGCTGCCCACCTCACGCCTCTACCAATGCAGTGTTCGCAATGAGGTGTTAATTAGAAAGCATGGCAGGCGCCTCGTTGACCTTCTTTCATTAGTCAAGAGTTAGCACTGTGAAGTAGGAGGCATGAACTTGGTTTCCATTGCAAATATTGAGCTGAGTGAAAAATAATCACGAATAATCTTTATATTATTAACCATTGAACGAACGTCGTTTTGTTGGAACTTGACTTCGAACAGCTTTACATGAACATGAATGACGGTTTATGAGTTACTGTGCTTTTTTCCTAAGTTAATGCAAAAAGGGATCCGGAAAATATTGCTACGTGGTCGTGAGTGAAAACCAATCATTTATTTACCGTAATTATTTGTAATGTCAATGACGACAGAGAGAGCATACCAACTATATGGTTTAGAGACTATTGAAAATGAAAAATGAATTATTCATTGGAAAAAACTTAAGTGCGTAAAAGTCCACAACGTTAACCACTCGGCCGTCCAACAAAACAAAAGTTGATGCGACGCGCGATCAAGTCTTGGTGGAGGACTTCAATTCTCCAATGATGAAGGCCCTGTTCATTCGCGTTGCGTCATTGATGAAGTAAGGATTGATTGACTACATACGTTTTCACGAATCATCACAGATTACACGTTATAATTATTGATGAATCGAGGGAATATTGACGTGACGAAGTTTTGCAAAGATTGAGAATGTTTTTCGAGATATCGCCTCTTAAAATTGATTTTTTTGACCTCCCAACGATTGTTGTTATTAATATCATGTTAATAACATATTAACATGTTATTAACATGAATAGCCATGTTGTTATATCTCGGTGTCGGTCACAATCCGATTCAATAATAATACCATATCAATTTTTGCATTGCCTTGCAATTTGATCAAGCCGTGAGATATACCGAATTTTTGTGACCTGTAATATTTACTGACTCGTGTCACTCACCGCTATTCATTAGTTGATTCAAACTAGGCAGCACAAGTTTCAATTCGCTGCACATGTTTCAACAGTGTATTAATATTATTCGGCGCCGCTAACAAACTTTTGCCAACAGTTCCCTCGGTGCTCCGAATGTTGATGACCGCTCAAGTGTTACAGGACCGAGGTGAATTAATCGGCTCCCAGGCGCGGGAGGGGGGAATAATAATATGTGATAATATAATATCAATATATTTCCTAAAGTAGAAAATATCTCGACAGTTGAGGGGTCAATTTGAAAAAGTGGTATTAAGGGTCTAAAGAATGTGTATGATACATTCCGACTGGCAGAATCTGTGCACGGGCGTCAGTTCCTGAAAAACTATTTAACATGATATATGTCGCACGTCAGAGAAAAATTGAAATTAAACTGCTTTTTTTTTTTCGTTACGCTGTAAAAATAATGGTCTCCATCTGTAATATTATACCTTTTATCATTTATCATTTAATCATTTATCATTTTATCATTTGATGGTCTCCATCTTAAATATTACTGAAGTCTAGCGATTTCTAGTCATGTCATAAAATTCCAAAAACTCCCAATGTTGAAGTTGATGAGCATGATTGTGGGAAAGAAAGTTATAGCACTACCGAGCAATCGGCCTATCTTCTTTGAGGGTTCTTGTGTAAATAATACTAATGGTTCAAATGCTAATTAGCGTGTGCAGCAAAGTAGCAAGTATCAGGTAGCAACGATTGCAATGGGTTCCACTAATTATGATATCTACCAACTTCTGCATAAGTCTTAGTTCAGTCTTGACTGGGAAGAGTCAAAATGTCAAAAATGAAAATCGAGTTTGCGCAAACTTCAGTTTGCTGCTGCAAGTTAGTGTTAATGAAATGAGTCGCTGGTCGCAACTGCAGAAAAGGTGTGAGGTCTCTTGGACAGGGAAATTTGGAAAAAAAAAATATACTGAATTCGTTCCTTTTAGAAAAATTATCGGAAACGAAGAAAGTGGGCCGGAACCATCAATTTTTCTATAATAAAATGGTTTACGTGAATGGGAACTTTATCTACAATAACGTTCATGACAGCTACGATCACACAACTCATCAATCAATTAAGCGTATTATGTAGATCAGGGGTTGACCGTACTTTCCTTTCACCCCAAAAATCATGTTTCCTATTGGCGGCTTGTTTTTTTTAAGTATGGTACAGAGCGATAAAAAATGATCAAAAGGAATCGCTCCTAACTAAAAAAACAATTGACGTAGAATGGTGAGAAAAAAGCCTCATTACAAGATGGGTCCTGATGTTGTTATTGTTTTGTATGATAGATACCTCGATCTTTTTCAAAAATTGTAATCATTAAAATCATTTATGAAAAATCTGGAGCTTCTAGATGGTCAACTCACAAGGGAGCAGCGTGATTTTATTGTTGGTCAATACTACTCAAATAATTCTAAAAATCAAAGGGAAAGAACATTTTTGTAAAAGATTATAACCTGAATATAGACATTGCGACTGTCAGCAACGGTTCCGTAAATGGGGAGCAAATGGCAGCATATTCAACCTAAGCAAGCATCATTCAGCAAGCTCAACACATTTAAAATGAAGGGAAAATATCGTAAATTTGAACGAAATCGTTCAAGAAAACCAATCACAATGTGTAAGGGAACCAGCTGGTGAGGTATGGGTCAGTGTGAGTCTGCCAGACGCATTCTATAGATCGAACTTAGACTTAGACGTTACAAAATGCTTAGCAGATCTGAAACAATGACATAGAATATTATAGCTTTATTAATTGGCAGAACTTTTGTAAATGAAGCTCTCAAACACCGGTAAAGGTGCTTGAGAAGTCTTTTATGGGCTATACTTTTTTGATGAGGCGGATGAGGGAACGAAGCATGTATTGAAATGCCACATAGTGTAATGTCGACATTCACTCTGATGTTTGGTTCCAACATGATGGGGCAACTGCACACACATCTTGGTCTGCACTGACTTGGCTGTGAAACCCTTCGGAAACAACATCATTTCACACCGATCTGACTTCCCGTAGCCAGCTTGGTCATCTGACCTCCTCCGGATTACTTTATCTTTTGAAAAAAAAGCCAAATCTGACACCATCAATGGCCTTAAACAAGTTATCCAATACTTAATTGTTGCAGTTATGTCAAGTATACAAATATGCCATGGTCTAACTTACTGTTTTCGGCGTCGGGTTTTCAATTCCAGCCGTAGTAATAAGGCAAATAAAACTTCAGGACACATTCCTGCATGTGATTTTTGTTTCATCTCACCACGTCAATTATTTTTTGAGCTATGAGAGCTTGCTTTAGATCATTTGTTTCCCAGTCACCCTAAATGATCGTGGGTACATCAAAGGTATTGAAGGCCATCTCTTCTTGATCACCGGTCGATTTCATTGCCACTCTCAATTGCCCCTCAAAATAGGAAAGTTGTTATATTCGAATAACCGATCAGATGTTATCGACTCCACAAGTGATGATGACTCAATCCCACACATTTTATCGGTCCATCAGACAAAAAGATAACGACGGAGGCCAGCACCTTGACAGAGCCAGTATCATCAGCTGGGATGGTCATATGACGTTGAATGGGCGCAACCTGTTCGTTCATTGAACTGTGGAGTTGCATTGCTGTAACCCTCCCAGAGGTCGACAGTGAGAAGAAGCTGACCAATCAAGTGTCATGCCTTATGAACGTGTTGGCCTACGGTGTGCATTATTGCAGATTATATCACGTCTCCGGCGAAGAGGTTCAAAATGTATTCAACGTGACTTTATCAAACACAAGTAGCAATGTCATGCTGACTGCCTCACTCTACCACTACTACCCTCGATCAAATGAGTATTTTATTAATATTTGCTGCATCCACCTTCAGGCCGAGAGCCCCGAGAGACTCTGACTCCAAACGCTGGTGCTTGTATTGTTAGGCTGACGAAATGACTTTACCTTTTACAATCGCAAAAATACTTGCCTCAATTTTTCATCTACATTTCAAACATTTCAATATTTATAAAGTTGAAATTGTAAATATAACGAATGAGATATGAGAAAATCGAATATTTTTTTCAAGTTCGACAATACCGATAGCAAATTCAGGTTGATTTCTCACTGAAGTATATAACGACTGGCAAAAATATCTTAGATCACTTGAGAATATTTCCAATATACTGTCCTATTTATTACTTCACATAACTTCGTTTGATTAAAATAGTGCAATTCCGAATAACAACTCCATCACTAATTACAAAGTCCATTAATTGCCCGCCAGTAGCATTATTTACACAACGGACCGTGTTTCACCCCAACCAAACTCCCTTTCTACTGACGCAGAGTATTTAATTTTTCAATAATTGTCTAACGAATATAATTTGGGGAGTCGCATCTATTTACGACCATGCACGTTTCAGCAAGGCCAGCCCATTGCTCTTTCATTCTTTGCAGCAAGCCCAAGCCATTGCGCTTGCATTAGAAGTCTCTTTCGCCAGTCATGATTGACGTACCTGCTGTCGCCAGCTGCTTCCGATGAGATACCATCTGTATCAGCACAGACATCAGCTGCTTTCAGTTGCCAGCTGCTACCACACAGTCTCCAACTGCCTACACATCGTCACCAGCTGCAGCCAGACAGTCTCTAACTGCCTCCACATCGTCACCAGCTGCAAAAACACAGCCACCAGCTGCTACCACATCGTCATAAGATGCAACCGCACAGTCTCCAGCTGCAACCACATCGTCACCAGCTGCCGCCAAGCAGTTGTCTTATTTACTGCCAATATTCCTCTCCATCTGCCTCTTCATTACCCCAGGTTCCAGAGCTTATCCTGCTCAGGTGAATCAAGATCCCACATCATTGCCCCAAAGACCTCGTTACTGAGTGCCAGCTCTTCAAGCCGGATATGAAGAGAAGCCCCGAGGAGCAATACCGATCTTCCTTTCATCGATTACTCCGGATGATATGTTGAGGTTATCTAAAGTCGGCATGCATGTATGCCATCTGAAATTGAGTGATATAAGCAATCAATGTTAAATAAAATTCTCGAAAATAACACTTCTCTCTCATGGCAACTGCATACCTTGTCCGACCAATATTTTTTTCTCACACAAGCTAATAAGAGCGGAGCACGTTTTTTTGTATATTTATAGAATCATATCACTTTGAATAGTATTAAACACTGACTTCAATGCTTGAGCTTTCGGCTGCGAGCATGCCCACATTTATGCATTGAATAAGAGGCGCGTCATAGAGCAAGAGATCATCGCACGAACTGAAACAACGATTACTGCATCTAATCATAATTGAGATACGAGAGTAAATATACCGAATAAATATTCCGCAGGTTGAGGAAAATATTACAACGTCGGATAAGCTCGTCTTATTTTCATCGGAACTAAACTCAGAACAAATCGATGAATGCTATTTTCAAATTGGATCGCTTCCATAAATGTAGCGGAAAACATTGTTCAGCTTACATATGAACTTTGATAGTGAGTCCATCTCAATGCAAATAAACGACGTTTGAGTGGAATGACAAACCGCGTCATTTCACTCATCAGGGTTTTAGTTGCCATTTCTCAAGAAAGACGAAAATAAATTTGCCCATATTGGATTTATGTCAGCCGTAATATCCTGTATAAATAAATTAACATGCTCTGAAAATCATTGTGCTTTTGGATTTCTTTTCGATGCCTTCTTATGAGATGCGTCGTGCTTTGCTGCGGCTTGTAGGGCTAAAATAAATAACTCAAAGTGACCTGACAAGGCGATCAGCCATCAGTTGGAGGGTGAGAAGCTCAAGTGACCTTTGTCACATTATGTGAAAATCCTCAAAAGCACGCAGGAACGGATCTATGCGTCATAGTTCCTTTCCTCCGCAGCCCGAGCAAGCTTTACGTGAGTGATCTGTAAGGAGCTGGGGGAGACTGTACTCGATCGTAAAGCCACTTACAGTTAGCCCTGTTGAGTCCACCCGTTCCAACCCGACTTATAGCAATTATACATCAACATGACCACCCCCTCGTGCTCGGATTAATGATAAACACCATCTCCAGTTCCCTACGGATCTATCCAACATAGATTAGTACTGAAAACACTGTGAATCATCATTCAGCGATCATTCGTTCTGCCATCGATCCTTTCTAGAAAAAATACGGCGAATAGGTGAATTGATCACAAGCACCATTGCCATATAATGATCTGTTTAATTTTGATTATTTAAAAATATTAAAAATTCACAAGCAGTTGATGCTCAATTTCCTGTGACATATCTCTTCCCCAACCGACATATCTCTTCCGCAACAGCGCTACACTCCAGGATGCTGGGAACAGTCCTCACTCCATAACTATCTCTCAGCCAACCCTCATGAGCACCGCACAACCACACTCCAGGACGATGGAAGCTACCCCACCCCCCAAATCAATCCACCCATCCTAATTCCTTCGAAAACCGCAGCGACACACTCCAATATGCTGGACACTGGCGGAACGTCAGAGGATGATAAAAGCATCAACGAATTCAAATTTATGTGATCGTTAGCTTTTTCTTGACGCCTTGAAACAGTAGGTGATATTCATCATCTCCTTTGAATCCAGCTGGTCAGGAGCTGCCCTCATCCCACCTTTCTTCCACCCTCCAATTCACCGTGATTACCGATCACAAATTGAACTCCCCGCGTTTCCCTGTAACTATAAACGCCTGGACCTACTTGTTGACGGTCGGTGCAGGATAGAAATGATTGGAAAGCAAATTTATTAATATTAGTTGAGACTTACATGTATTTATTGTCTTCCCATGGTTATGAAATCCAGGAATGTAAGTTCCAACTGCCATTCAGGAAACAGGAAATGCACTAGGGCACGCTACCCACTGTTCTCCGGCGGTAAAAAGCAATATTGCTAGAATGGCAAAGTTACGTAGCATCATTGCATTGAACACCTTATTTCGTGAGTAGTGATTTCCAGTGCGTGCAGTGAGCTTGCACGTATGAACCCATAAACGTATGTACATATTTACCGGAGAAAACGACTGCAAGTCTGAACAAACACACAAAAAATCATTACCTGGAAGTTTGAATTCAAACTTTAAATGTCAAGTAATTATTGCTCACGATTATACGTTTTTAAAACCAATATAAATATGTACGATGCCAGATTTGGCTCTAAGAAATGAACCAGACACATCTATGAGTGTCTGTCAAGACCACCTTCCAGTGCCTTCTTCCACCCGCGCCTTCGTCCCTCCATGACTTCTTGTAAGAGCTCACTACATTTGCAATAACTAGGACTCTGAGACGAAAGTTATTGCGAATGAATTTTTTTCTCTGAACGCCAACCGCTCTCGTGTGAATTTGTAGTGATCAAATCACTCCATAAAATAGTTTATTTGTAATCGTGAAAGTTAGTTCAATTTGGAATCGTTCTCACCATCTAACTTCAAATTTGGCGAGTAAGAACAGCCTAGGATGATAAATTTCGTTGAATGTGGAAGACCAACATACCACACATTTTGAGTGCGACGAAATTATTGAAGCGGCTGAATAAAATTAACTGAATAAAATTGAAGCCCAGGAGGTACTCTTCCGGTAGGCTTCAAGATTTTACAGGACTGTTTTTTTTGCAGAACTCAGAACATTTACTGACATTCAAGTCACCGTGAGTCATGAAGTCTAACTCGTTTCCCAGCTCCCATCATCTTTGGAAAATTAGATTTCAGAATCTCGTGATGAGATCAATGTTTTGATTTCATCACCTAGACGGGCTTGTGGCAACTCGAATAATTTATCTATCTTCGAAATGAAAGGCAGGACCAATTGCTTGTTTCAAATTCCAAAACCATTTGCCAGCAACATTTGCCAATTATATGAAAATTATATTTTATTTTCAATGTCGAAAAAAATCTCGTAAATGCAATTAATAATCGGATACCAATAATAACAGGAATACTAAGCCATCAATCAAGATTGGAACGCACGGTAATATATTCAAAAACCAGCTACGTAAACTATCTGATAAAAATGTGACTATGATTTCCCAAAAATGTGTTCATATTCACAGTAATGTGCAGATAAATTCCGTTTTCATAAACATTTCATCAAAATATTCTGATATTTTAGTTACAGGAAAATGTGAACAAATGATTTGTAGTGCCAAAAGAGTATGCTCCACATTTCTATATAAATTGTAATGAGGACAACCATATGGAAGCTCGTAATAATTCATCATTAGATGTTTGATAAAATGACTTAAGCCGAGTCCTTTAGTTTCAATGAATCGAAATATTTTTTAAACGCCCAGGCTAGGCGCTTGATTTTCGAAGAAAATATTCATATAGGATGAAATTTTTTTAACTGTATGAAGACGGTACGATTTTATATTATGATTTAAAATAATCTCTCCTCGCATATTAACAGATACTTTAATTAGAGATCAGGATGTGGAAAACACTCCGCGGATTTTACTACCAGTATTTGGTTTACTCTGAGGGCTAGATCACACATTTTTCCCTAAGTTACTGTATATTATTATAAAATCATGAAAGGGATCGAAAAACAAGGCAGTTACGGTGTGGAATTATTTTTGCCTTTAGGCTCACCATTGTGATTCCAACCAGATTTCAGTGTTGTTTTTTCGCTAATTCTATGGATTTGTGCTACAACTATGGCCGGTTCAATTGTTAACAACAACATATGAACCGAAAACGTCTAAGGTTGTCGGAAGAGAAGGACTTCAAACTAAAAAAACACAAAAAAATATATAAGTTTACTGGGTCATCTATGTTCCAAGATATATACAGCTTTTTGATGAGGTTTGATGACAGATTTACTGTATAACAGCACTAGAGTCCTTAGCGCGCATATATAGCCGTCGTCTACTAACAGTAAAAGAAATCAGAACAAAGCTCAGTCATTCAAGTCAATGCATAATTAAATAAGAAAAGATAATAAGTATCACGGCGATAATAACTGTTCTAGTGTCTATAGATGTTATACATGATTTTTGCAGCGTTCGAAAACTATGGGAGAAAAAGCAAATGAGGGTTTTCGTATTGGTGTCCAGTAATAAAGAGCGGTTTTAAACTGTCAGACGGAGGTGTGCGATGATAATAGAAGCACCATTTACTGCAGCTGACATCATCGGACGAACGTTTATAGCAGTCGCAAGGTTGTTTAATATAATTTTCATGTACCAGTTAGCATGTAAATGCTATGAAACTGCAATGAAATTTTATTTTTTAATACATTTTTATTGGCGATGTTGATTGAATAACTCATTAAAGAACTGACAGAGAATCAACTGCCCGAGAGACTTAATTACCATAGTTGCAAGAGCTTTCAATATTACGTTTATTTTTCCTTATAAGTATGTGAAAGGTTCACAGCGCTAGGTGATAAAAATCTGATAATAAACGAAAATCCTATCGGAAATCATCCAATAAATTTAGAATGAACCGTTAAGAGAGTTTCAATGTGTCTATAATCGTGAGAAATGAAAGTAAAACCTTGATATATTACATTTTATCATATATTACAATGATAGATTCCCAGTTTTTTTCTGAAATGTTATGTATGTTACGTTCTCAACGTGGCTGCTCTTTTCCCAGAAGCAATGGTCCGGTCCAATTGGAATTTAAATTAAAAATCTCTTACTGAGATTTTATTTCATATTTTTTGTTCATTAAAACCATGATTTTGATGATGGCTAATTGGTAACGTTTTCTTTTTGTATCGCATCATACTGTTATTCGTAACAGAAATTCCAATCACTTATGACTTTCTTCATGAAATAGTCAATTATCTTTTCGCGGTTCCCATTTTCTAATTTATGTCTTCGTGTCTCAATAGGGTTCCTTTCCAATTGGCTATCCATATTTCAAAAAAAAAAATCAAAGGTTAGTCTAATTTTGAATTAAGATGAGGGATTCTTGCTAGATTTGTGAGTCAAATAGTGCTGGTAGCGAAATAAACAAGCTAAACATTATCAACCAAGAGCATTAAACAGTAGGAGATAGCCCAATAAACAACAAAATGTTATCAGCCAAGAGCAGTGGACAATAAGAGGTAGCCCAAGGAACAGCGAAACATGATCAACCAAGAGCAGTAGACCGTAAGAGGCATCCTAAAAATTTACTAAAGATATCGTGCGTGCTATAGCATTTCATAATTATAAACAATAAATAACGAAGCAATGGTTATTATAATTCGGACGATTATTTACCCTTTAGAAAACTTTCCTCTGAGAATCTCTAGTGATTTGCTTTGCCAAGTCAGTAATTTTCGGTTCGGATATAGTCGTAAATTTGACGTCATAAATGAGTTGCAGATTTATCGTGTTGATAAAAAACACGAACGAAATGAGGGCAGCGGAGGAGCAGCGCCAACAAGCTGTTATTGGGTCAACAAGTGCAGCGAAGGAGCAGCGTCAAAAGCTGTTATTGGGTCGACGAGTGCAGCGGAGGAACACACAACGTCAACAAGCTGTTATTGGGACGACGAGTACAGCGGAGGAACAGCGTCAACAAGCTGTTATTTGGTCAACGAGTGCAGTGGAGGAGCATCGTCAACAAGCTGTTATTGGGTCAACGAGTGCAGCGGAGGAGCAACGTCAACAAGCTATTATTGGGTCAACGAGTGCGGCGGAGGAGCAACGTCAACAAGCTGGTATTGGGTCGACGAATGCAGCGAAGGAACAGCGTCAACAAGCTGTTATTGGGTTGACGAGTGCAGCGGAGGGACAGCGTCAACAAGCTGTTATTAGGTCGACGAGTGCAGCGGAGGAACAGCGTCAACAAGCTGTTATTGGGTCGACGAGTGCAGCGGAAGTGCAACGTCAACAAGCTGTTATTGGGTCAACGAGTGCAGCGGAAGTAGTAGGTATGTGTCCAAAACGCGGATTAGTGAAGGATTATAGATAGGGATAAATAGAGTTAGTTTTGGCGCGATGCATGCACCTTGACTCACCGAGCGTACGGGGGTGCGCGCAGAATTGGGGGGCGGGGGG
>SDVV010023563.1:0-12737 GCA_016164225.1 Gammarus roeselii | reverse complement strand
ACAGAAGCGAAGTATAACACTATGATTGGCTCCCACAATAACACAGAAGCGAAGTACAACACTATGATTGGCTCCCACAATAACACAGAAGCGAAGTACAACACTATGATTGGCTCCCACAATAACACAGAAGCGAAGTATAACACTATGATTGGCTCCCACAATAACACAGAAGCGAAGTATAACACTATGATTGGCTCCCACAATCACCGGAATCCATTACAATCAAACATGGAAGACGTATTTTGGAGCAGCAATGGAGAAACCCTCTTCATTCGTCAAAGTCGTTGATAAAAGCAGGATAAAGTTATTCCCGAACGATGGATCATAATTCACCTGAAGATTTTCAGAAGCTGCCTCTACACGTCAATTCTTCGACGTTCCCAAGATTGCACTCCAATTGATGACAAAGGTTGACCAGGTCGGTGAAATATAAAACTCCTGTATTGTGTGAAACACCAGCTACTAGACCGAAGAAAGTATAATCATGAAGCAGCGAATTACAAAACGCTTGGTAATAAATCATTAGGTGGTCTGTGATATCAGACACATCATCAATATCCCAAGAATCCTATTGGACTAGAATGTATAAGTAGATTTGTAAGAAAAAAAATCAACATGCCAGAAAATATAAAACAAAAATATATATGAATTTTTCATGAATTGCTTTGTCAGCGCGCAAAACTTCCCCATCCTTCCTTTGATAGAGGGTTCCTGCATTTAGAGATGCTCCCCCAGGACTCCTTATATCTTGTATATGATTCCAACGACAAATATTGTCAGAGGTAAATATACTCTGCGCCCGACGACAGGGCGATGGCCAGGACCGAAGTGTAATATGCTGCACTGACGTGGGGGAGGTCGAATGAAAATAGCGGCTGGTAAGCACGGTCTTGATATGGGCGAGAGAGGTCGTAGTAACCGGAGTCATACGGCGACGTTGGTTGCAATAAACAGGTGTCGTATTGCAACGTTGGTTGCAGTAAACAGGTGTCGTATTGCGACGTTGGTCGCATTAATATGTGCCACATGGACGACGTAGGTCGCAATAGCGGCTGGCTGTCATATGGAGATGCTGGTCGTAATATCGTGTGTCGTTCGGCGATGTTGGTCGTAATAAGATGTGTCGTATGGCGATGTTGGTCGTAATAAGGTGTGTCGTATGGCGATGTCGGTCGTGATAAGGTGTGTCCTATGGCGACGTCGGTCGTAATAACGTGTGTCATATGCCCGACATTGGTTATTGCCTCGTCTGTAACGGTCTCGGTGGGTTGAACTAACAAATGGTATATGTGTGCTGATGGTCGTAATGACGAATTTTGTACAGTCACAGATGAAAACAGTCAATATGTGACGTTAGTCATAAGCAAAAGTGCGCTTGTCGTGGTTGCTCGTAATGCCTTGTAATGCTATCGAAGCCGCTCTTTACATCGGTTGCGGTTGGATCGCCGTGCCATAACAGCCAGAGTAAACATCTCTGACCAGTGCGGCGCTTATATAGCAAGTGCGGCGCTTATAATAGCAAGGGCGGCACTAATAATAGCAAGTGCGGCGCTTACAATAGCAAATGCGGTTAATTGGCGTCAATTGCTGTTAGTCCAATCATTGGCAGCTTAGAGGGAGTAGATAAGACAGAGACAACGTCTACCGTTCCATTAACCTATCATTCTAAGGGCACGATTGCTGCTACTATAATTATCAAGAGGCGTTGCGCTCCTGGCAATTATGTTCTGCCTATAACAGGGACGAGTTGAGAATATTCTATTCTAATTGAAGGGCTGCCGAGCGGAGTTGCACGACTGCATGCTACCCTGCGTCGCTGCCCCTCAATCATGTTAAAGCCTAATATCAAGTTTCACTGAAGGTGCACTAATTGAACCTTTAAAGAGAACCTTTAAAGAGACCGGGTCGAGGCTAAACAAATCGTTCAAGGGGCAAAACGCTACAATGCTCAGAGGCAAGCCTCAGTAGATTATCCGATGAATGATTATCATCAATAATTTGGGTCGTGTGACGCCGCTTTATTAAATTCGATTATGATGATTGGAATCGGCACTCTAGGCTGGAACGCTACTCATTATTTCTAATTGCGAATGACTTCCAGCCTCGACTCCGTTGACGTCCATCCTCGACTTCGTTGACAGCGATCCTTGACTTTGTTGACGTCCATCCTCGACTTCGAGGACGTCCATCCTCGACTTCGAGGACGTCCATCCTCGATTTCGTTTATAGCTATCCTCGATTTCGTTGACATCCATCCTCGACTTCGTTGACGTCCATCCTCGACTTCGAGGACGTCCATCCTCGATTTCGTTTATAGCTATCCTCGATTTCGTTGACGTCCATCCTTGACTTGGCGACGATCCTCGACTTCGTTGACGGTCATCTTCGACTTCGTTGACGGTCATCCTCGACTTCGTTGCCACCCATCTCCTACTTCGTTGCCACCTACCTCGGATATCTAAACGAAATATCCACTTGAATTGTTGAGTTCTTGCCCAATCGTTGCCGAGGCTGCAATGACGTCTGGCTGATAATTGAGCGCAGGTATTGGCTGACATTCTCAAACGTTCGATTTCAGGTACTTCTATGAGTAAGAAGCTTTCGATTTTAAGGTGTGTTCAATCACCGGCGTTGCTGACGTCAGTTGTCAATGCTTAGGTAAACTAATGTCGGTCACTAGCTCCAATGAGTATGCATGGTTACCAGCTGCGATTGAACATATGAGTTTTCTTCATAGGAACAGTCACTGTTGATGAATGGTGTTCCCATGAAACCATGACAATAATTTTTACTTCTTTTCCATTCACGTCAGAGCATCCCATGCAGTGAGTTTGATGTTCTTCTCTTCCATCATAGTCTGGACATCCCATGCAGTATGTTTGATGTTCTCCTCTTCCATCGACGTCTGAGCATCCCAAGCAGTATGTTTGATGTTCTCCTCTTCCATCGACGTCTGAGCATCCCAAGCAGTATGTTTGATGTTCTCCTCTTCCATCGACGTCTGAGCATCCCAAGCAGTATGTTTGATGTTCTCCTCTTCCATCGACGTCTGAGCATCCCAAGCAGTATGTTTGATGTTCTCCTCTTCCATCGACGTCTGAGCATCCCAAGCAGTATGTTTGATGTTCTCCTCTTCCATCGACGTCTGAGCATCCCAAGCAGTATGTTTGATGTTCTCCTCTTCCATCGACGTCTGAGCATCCCAAGCAGTATGTTTGATGTTCTCCTCTTCCATCGACGTCTGAGCATCCCAAGCAGTATGTTTGATGTTCTCCTCTTCCATCGACGTCTGAGCATCCCAAGCAGTATGTTTGATGTTCTCCTCTTCCATCGACGTCTGAGCATCCCAAGCAGTATGTTTGATGTTCTTCTCTTCCATCGACGTCTGGACATCCCATGCAGAATGTTTGATGTTCTTCTCTTCCATCCACGTCTGAGCATTCCATGCAGTGAGTTTGATGTTCTCCTCGTCCATCAACGTCTGGGCATCCCATGCAGTATGTTCGATGTTCTTCTCTTACATCGACGTCTGAGCATCCCATGCAGTATGTTTGATGTTCTTCTCTTCCATCGACGTTTTAGCATCCTATGCAGTATGTTTGATGTTCTTCTCTTCCATCGACGTCTAGGCATCTCATGCAGTATGTTTGATGTTCTTCTCTTCCATCGACGTCTGAGCATCCCATGCAGTATGTTTGATGTTCTTCTCTTCCATCGACGTCTAGGCATCTCATGCAGTATGTTTGATGTTCTTCTCTTCCATCGACGTCTGAGCATCCTATGCAGTATGTTTGATGTTCTTCTCTTCCATCGACGTCTTAGCATCCTATGCAGTATGTTTGATGTTCTTCTCTTCCATCGACGTCTTAGCATCCTATGCAGTATGTTTGATGTTCTTCTCTTCCATCGACGTCTGAACACCCTTTGCAGTATGTTTGATGTTCTTCTCTTCCATCGACGTCTGAACACCCTTTGCAGTGAGTTTAATGTTCTCACAAGCCTGTCTCTCACCGTTAGCCTAATTGTCCTTTTATTCTGACACAGCCCCTCTTCTTTCCTTAACTTACGACCTGCAGTCATGGTCACCATCCCATCTCTTTCAGTCACCGTCACCATCCTCGTCTCCTCAACTGCTGCCTCCGTCGTCCCACACAGCCTTTTGGCTGTCGTCTCAAATATCGTCTTTGTCGTTCCCTCCAGCCAAGGACGTGTAATCACGGCATCCGTCCGACTGAGGACGTCCTTAATTGAGAGCGCCGGCAGATTCAGGTTACCAATCAGGAAAATCCTTTGGACGAGTCCTTGATTCGAGTCCATACCAAGCAGGACCTCGGACCAGGTGTCGCTCGGTCTCCGTCCAATGAAACACTTGGGAATTCTAAGCTGGGTGATGTACTGAGGCCGAGACGACATGGTCGCCTTGCATTCTTGGCCTGGCTTCTTTGCGGTAGCTGCTCGCTTTTGTTGCTGCGATGTTGCTGTTGTTTCTGTCGCTGCCGTCGCAGCGGTTGCTGCTTCAGTCTCAGCGGTTGCTTATGCCATCGCTGCTTTGCTGCCATTGTCTACTTTGTTGCTGCCTCCGTCTCAGCTGTTGCTGCTGCCACCATCGCTCGTCATGCCACAGCCATCGTTTAATGTTCTGCTCGTTCCACTCTTTCAGATGAAGAAATCTTGTCTTAAAGTCTTGAAAACAGCGACGGCGACAGCAACATTGGAAAAAAAATGGGACACGATGCCCATTTCACAGAAAACCATTAACTGCAAGCAAGCCGTGTTGGTATAGTACACCATTTAGTACCAGCAAGTCGTGAGGGTTTAGTGTAACATTCACATCACCAAAACATCTAGTAAACATTGATCATTTTTTGTGTATAGAAGAAGGCTTGCACCTACGAACTTGTTTCACAAATAGATTTCTAATTATTAAATTTCAACATCGTGAAACCGATGGTAAAAAAAATAACAGGTACTTTGGCACTACAGAAAACTATGATGATATTGCATGAAGGGTAAATCTTAACAACCGCATCCCTCGAATGAAGTCAATTGTTTAAAATATTTAAAGTTCACATTGACGTAAATATCCTGCCACTGATTAGATCTCGATTATGCTTCAGAATAACCCGCACATGTAGTCTCCCAGTTCCATCACTGATGCCCTCGTCTTCCTACGTTCTGATATGGAGAAGGCTAGTGAGGGCCTGGCGGAACAGACGAGAAAACAAGTAAAAGTTAACGAGTTGGTGGCCCATGCTTCACAGCTGGACGGAGAGGCATCCCGGGAGAGAATTGGCCGAAGGGACCCAGTTCGATCGCGGGGGAGTCTTGGTGGTCTTGCTCTGACTGTCTACCGTGACGTCCTGGGTAAGAATCTGCAACGGCAGCATGCATCCACCGAAAAACCCATATCAGGCTGCCGGTGCTGGATGTGAGCTCGCAACTCGCTTCCACCCCTAAGCCCAAACCCGGGGTACCTACTTCCCGTCAGGCCAAGAGGTCATCGGCTGCCCGGAAACTGAAAACCGGGACGAAGCCGATACCTCGGACCAAGACATCCGCAGATCGAAACCGCACCCAACCTCGACGGGGCGGCGTAGATTCGGATGGATTTCAGCAGGTCCAGAACCGGTTTACCATCGTGAACCGGCCGGTGTTTGTGATGCCAACGCGGAACACTTTTGAGAGGTTCACGGACCTGGACGGCGAAATTGAGACACTAGTCCAAGGTGACTCTATCGTCCGACACCAGGCGGTTGAATTTGCTCTTAAGTGAAAGGCGAAGAGGCGGGTTATTTGCAAGCCCGGTGCCACGATTGAGAAGATCAGAGATGCCCTTGCAGTGGTTGTAGTTTATAGCCGGGAGACACTCATACTCTGCCATGTAGGCACCAATGATCTTAAAAAGACAAAGTCGGAAGATCTACTAGCCAAGTACAGGCAGCTGATTTCTAACCTCAAAGCAAAAACGGTTCGAGTGGCCATCACATCCATCTTAGCGCGAATGAATGATGATGACGAGCTGTATAGTAAGTCATTTGCAAGTCCGATGGAGTATCCTTCATCAACTTGTTTGATGACTTTCGGGAGACGCCCGATCTGTTCCTAAGAGACGTTCTACACCTAAGTGATGTAGGAAATGCCCTACATGGCTGACTGCTCCATCTAAGCGCTAAGAAATACCATGCCCAAAAGTTAGGGGTCCAGCGTGCTTTAAACCGTCCAGTTTTAGCCGCAGGGAACCCTACCTAGAGGGCCCCGTGCCCGCAGCCGATTCCTGGACGGGAGCGATGACCGATCAGTCGGTCCAAGAGGAAGAAGCTGCGGGCACGGTAGATGCTTTACTGGGCTCACAAGAAGGCAATTCTATGGATGGTCAAGATCCTGGTCCACAGCCGCCAGGTCGAAGCCCCCCAATGATGAAGAGTTCGAAGACCGAGACACGCACCGTCTAAATGTCTTCTTTTGTAACGCGCAGTCTTATGCCCCTAAGTTCGACGAACTGAGAGGACTGGTGACCCTGTATTCTTTCGATGTCATTGTCATACACGAAACATGGCTCGATCTCCAGAGTATAAACCTGGCAGCAGAGATAATGCTACCAGGCTATAAAATGTTCAGCGTGGACAAACCCACCCCTAGTAAACGAGGAGGCGGGTCCGTGCTGTACATAAAGGAGATACTGCATCCATTTCTTAGAGCAACGCTGGCCACAGTTTCTTGCGAAATACTCAACGCAGAAATCAAAGTGGCTTATGCGACATTGATGCTGGCATTGGTGTACCGCAACAGCCACACCTTTGCGGATCAAGCTGCCCAGCTCTATGAAAAGCTGGAAGAAATAGTCTCAAATAATCACGAGACTATCATCTTCGGTGACTTCAATCTCCCTTATATTGACTGGGTGAGCCTAACTTCACAGGCCCCAGGCAACAAACTAACGGAGTTTATCGCCGATAATGGCATGACCCAGTATGTTCGTGAACCAACCAGGGGAACAACATACTTGACCTAGTCATGTCAACTGAGGAGCGCTTGGTGGGCAACATCCTAGTTGGCAACAAACTAGGAGGTGCTGACCACAACGCGGTGGAATTCACCATCAAAGTGCCCCGTCCAGCCCCCAAGGAAGCTATACGTCGCCCCAATTTTGCGCGAGCAGACTTCCAGTGGATGAGAAAACAACTTAGTGCGCTCAATTTAATCAAACAACTCAGAGAAGGTACGGTGGACGCATGTTGCCGTATCCTCAATGAGAGAGTTCGCGAGACCAGCGACCGATGCATACCTCTGAGGACAATTGATCCCGCTCAAATGATCAGGCCTCCTTGGTGGAATGTCGAAGTTGCAAGAGCCTTGAATCGTCGCGACCAACTGAATGCGCAACGACTGATGGATAACACCGAAGAGGCGGCAGAACTGCACCGCCTGGCGTGTAGGACAGCCACTAAACTTGTCTGATCCTCTAAACGCACGAAACAGAAAAACATCGCGGATAACGCCAAAGAGAACTCAAAGAATTTCTATAGCTATGTCAACGAGCATTGAATTGCTAGGGACTCAGTTGGTCTGCTAATGGATGAAGGTGGTGTCCTCAGAACGTCGCCTGAGGACATGAACAGTGTCCTGAATAGCTTCTTCTGTTCAGTGTTTACAGTTGAGAGCCCCGGCTACGAACGAGATACTGTCTACACTGGGGAAGTCAGCCTCAACGACATTGCGTTCACAAGAGAGGAAGTTGCCAAAGAACTTGAGGGACTGGACATTTACAAATCGATCGGTCCCGATGGACACCACCCACGAGTTCTCAAGGAAACTCGAGAACAATTGGCGGATTCCCTAACCCACATCTTCAACTTATCGATGACAAGAAGCGAGGTCCCCGAAGACTGGAGAGTTGCCAATGTCACGGCAATCTTTAAGAAAGATAACCGACAATCGCCCATCAACTATCGACCGATCAGCTTGACGTCGATCGTGTGCAAAACCATCGAGCGATTGATACGAAATCATCTCGTCGATCATCCGGAAGACAACGGACTCATTCATTACACTCAACACGGCTTGCGCCGTAAAAAAATTGTCTGACAAATCAGCTGGACTTCTTCAATGAGGTGATCAACGTGTACGACCGCCGCAAGGCAGTGGATGTCATCAACCTAGAATTCCAAAAAGCCTTCGACAGGGTGCCGCACAGGAGACTGTTACACAAAGTCTCTGAGCTCAGCATTGGTGACAACGTACTTTGCTGGCTGCGCGCATGACTAACGGGACGCAAGCAAAGTCAGCATCGACCAGGCTTTGTCCGAGTGTGCCCCTAGTACTTCTGGGGTGCCCAAGGGCAGTGTCTTGGTACCTATCCTCTTCCTCATCTGTGTAAACGACATGGATACGGGGCTTTTGTCCAATGTATTGAAATTTGCCAACGACACGAAGCTCTGCCATGCAGCATGGAGGGAGGGCGACAGAGTTGAGATTCAACAAGATCTCGAAAATCTCGTACAATGGTCGGAAGCGGAGCAGATGCCCTTCAATGTTGCAAAAATGCACAGTTATGCACATGGGGTGTCGCAATGCCAACTTCAACCACACGATGGCAGGCAGCGATCTTGCAACTGTTGACCAGCAGAGAGACTTGGGTGTCCTTATTTCGAAAGATATGAAATGGAACACGCAGGTCGAAGAAAGTTACAAGATGGCTAACCGTAACCTTGGTTACATCTCCCGTAACTTCCTCTGCAAAACGAAGGACATTGTACTGCCGTTGTACACGTCACTCGTCCGTCCCCACCTCGAGCACGCAGTCCAATTCTGGTCTCCATACATGAGGGGGAAATAGCTAAACTGGAACGAATCCAGCATCGTGCAACTAAGCTCTTCCCGCATCTACGCCACCACAGCTACGACGATAGGCTTAAAGAGCTTGGCCTCATCACCCTTGAGCAACGAAGGCTGAAGGGCCAGCTCATTGAAGCCTTCAAATGCCTGAAGGGATTCAACAACGTGAGTCCTGTTGGCCTCTTCGACAGGGAACACAACATTCGTACCCAATACAACGGGGTGGTACTTGTGGAAAAACGTTTCGCTACGAATATAGCGCAACACTTTTTCCCGATCGCAATCTCGCGGGTCTGGAACAACTTACCAGCTGCGGTAGTTGGCTCTGAATCCGTGAATGCGTTCAAAAACGCGCTGGACAAGCCCTGGGCTACGTGACTCGTCGAGATTATAATTATAGGGATATGGGGAAGGAGCATGAAACGGCTCTCATCACAGTTCAAGCTATTACCACTAATAAATCCACTGTCGCTGGTAGTAGTAGTTGCTAATTATTACTCATAATTTTATTATCAGTAACAATGTAATGATTGCTATTGCTGACCAACTCAAGCGACTAGAAAACTCCATATCGGAACGGAACGCTTTCTACCATTAACATTGCAAGTACAGGCAGACTGATAATACTGCATTGCAAGTACAGACAGACTGATAATATCTCGGGAACGATCATTCTAGGAATTCACCGAGTGAGAGGTGTTATGGCGGTTCTCACCCACCTCTAAACCCACGCTAGAGCCATCGGTACGGGTGTGAGCCCGTAACGGTACTCGCATTCACCCATCCCGCTAGCCTACGAGGCCGTCTGCTGTCCTATAACGGGACAAGCAGATGCAGGGACTTTGGTATCCTGAAAATCGACACCACCTAAGAGGAGGGCTTGTTCAACTCAATGCGGCGGTGAAGACTTGAAGGGATGCCATATATTTTTACTCGTTATTTTTATTATTCTTAGGTGGGACGGTGACAGCATTCACCTCCACACACCATGAAATACGAAAATGGAACCCGCACCATGAGGAGAGTTTCTGCTCAACTCTGTGATACGGCCTAGATTCGACGGGTATCATCCATTGCTAAAAACAACAAATATCTTCCTACGGAGGAATCTTACCGACACGATGGCATTTTTCTTTTTACTTTTCGACCTTCCCTGGGTGAAAGGAAAGAAAGGAGAAAAACGGGGAGAAGTTGACAAATTTGCGAACTAGTGTGGGTAAAGTCTGCCGGCGACTCACCCCACACCCCATGATATTTGAAAATCGAGCCCGCACCAGGACGAGAGCTTTGCTCAACTCTACGGTACGACGTAAATTCGACGGATATCATCCATTGTTGAGGAAATAAGTATTTTCCTATGGAAATGTGGAGTATTTTCCTATGCCGAAAAATGTGGAAAGATAGATAAAAATTACGAATCAGCGCTGGTGAAGTCTGTGGCAACTCAGCGGCGTTTGCTGAGAACCGCATCGATGGCTTACCCCTACACCGCATGCTATGCAAAAATCAAACCGCACCAGGAGGAGAGCATTGCTCAACTCTAAGGTACGACGTATATTTGACAAACTTGTGCGGGTGAAGTCTGCCGGCGACCCAGCGACGCTTACTGAGGAGCCGCAACGGCGACTCACCCCCACACCCCATGATATGCGAAAATAGAAACCGCACCATGAGGAGAGCTTACTCAACTCTACGGTACGGCGTAGATTCGACAGAAATCATCCATTGTTAGGCAATAAGTATCCTCCTACGGAGAGACCTTACCGACGCAATGATATTTTTATCCCTACTTTTCTACCCTCCCTGTCGGGAGAGAAATGAGAGGAGAGAAATGGGGATAAAAACATCCATCTGTTGAATCAGTGAGTACCTTCCTATGAAAGGACACTGTCGACACGATGCTACTCTGATTTTCTCCATTTTTCCTTCGTGTCAGGAGGGAAAAAGAAAAGAAAAAAAGACTTGATATTCAATAATAGCGAAGAAGTTATATTGTAATACCAGCGCCGGTTACATCTCTTGGAGATGTCCCTCTGGCATCTCACTTGAAATATATAAAGCACCTCAGGCACCTCAGTAGATGTATAAGTGGATCTTAGAGATGTTCTTCTGGCATTTCATTTTGAAATATGACAATAGTGCACTAAATGCACCTGCATCTCCGGCATCTCAACTTTAAAATGACCCATCTGTACATTTTCAATGAACTAACCGTCTTCTTTCTCTCCTGAAGTACAGATCCGGGAGTGACCCTGTTGCAGCATGGCGCAGAGAGACACTAACCTGCGAACCCATTCCTCACGTATGTCCGAGCTAATTTCAAAATTTAAATACCGGTTGTTTGCCTCTTTTGGACTTGAATCTGCAGTAACTGTTCATGTTATTTTTGAAGCAAATCTTGCGATAATTGATCAAAAATTAAAAACCTTTGTTCCCTCTGACTTGACATAGCTCCAAATTTATGGTATCGTGCCATTCATGGACTGAAACTTGCAATAATACTACGTTTTACAAAATTCAAAATACTCGTGTTTCTTTTGACTAAACTCGGGAGTTGCCACGTAGGAGATGTCACTCTGACGTCTCACTTTGACCTAGTTGTAGTCCGCCTGACCCAACTTCTGGGGCAAGCAAACAGGCATCCACTCAAGGAAAAGCATGAGTCCGCTGAGCGTATGGGCGTGGCCGTCTCTGCTCGGCCGTCTGAGATACGACCGCCTAGAACTTAAATACTTCTCTTTCATCTCGTTCGCCCCGATCCTGAGTTGTCATCCTGACACTTGACCCTCTCTTCTCCGGGGCTGAAATGCTCCGGGTAGTAGTGATCTCCGGGGCTGAAATGCCCCGGGTAGTGGTGATGTGGTTGTAGTAGGTAGGGGTGAGAGTAGTGGTGGTCCCTCTCCTTTCTTACAACCTTCCTTTTTCTGTATGAGTGCGTGAATTTCTAAAGCCTCGTTGACTATCCCCCACTCTTCTTTCACTACTTTCCAAAAAAACACTCGACATGAGCACTTGTGCTCGTTTGTTTCCCTTACTCTAATCTAATCTAATCTAATGTGTGTGCATCCGTTCATCGGTTGAGAGACAATATAGATATGAAACAAAGCTCCCTTCCATCATTCAAAACCTAATTCCAATAGCGAGTTTATTGGTGGAGTAGAATTGCATCGCTCATTCTAAGGATCATCAGAGGCAAATAATGGCAAACATTATTTCTGTTGTTTCTAGATGGCATAATAGATTCCAATGTTAAAACGGTTTGCTTGGTGAACAGGAATATTCGCTTGTTCATTCAAGCAACAGTAACGTTCATCCCCGTCACACAAATGACGAGTTGAACGGATATAAATTCTGAAATATATCACTATGCTATGTTAATTTGAAAAGGGGGCAAAAAATAGCTTTCGATTTTACCCCGTAACTCTTACCGAAACTTTTATCCGGGACTTGATGGTCAGAGAGCATTGATGACACGCTGTCGACATCAAAGCTGATACTGTCTGTTCATCGCATCAAAGCTGTTGCTGTCTGTTCATCGCATCAAAGCTGCTACTGTCTGTTCATCTGTCGAGTGTTTCTTTTTGAGATTGTAAATACACCGTCACCATCAAATGTCCGCGGCATTATATTTTAAAATATCTTTATAGCCAGAGTTTGGTCGACTCATTTATCCTTCTTTAATTTATGCTGAACAAATACTTATTAGCTTGGGGACAGAAATGTTTTTGAAACTAAATAAAACTTCTGCTGTAATAACCTGAAGCACAAATATTTTAGTTACGCGAATTAACTAATTTTATTGTGTCGATAGTAACGAAAAATTTGTGATGGAGCGTCATTTGGCGTATTACGTTGGATGAGGTATCAAAAAGTATTTAATTTAATTTGCATTCATATAT